>CABFWB010007936.1:0-21027 GCA_902151455.1 Timema bartmani
AGTTGGCCCCCCCAATGTAAACATACCATTTGTGGGTCTATCAAAACAGAACAAACGAAAATATTTGCGGAACAATCTGGAACAAACGACTGCGATCATAAAAACATGAATTTTTAAAAGTGACGGGGGCTACCGTGAAGTTGAAGTTGGCCCCTCACGAGTAAACAAAGTGTCACAATTTCACGTCTCATTTGTGGAAGAACAAATGTGGAACAAACGAAACTTTTTGCGGAACAATCCGGAACAAATGAAGAACAAACACTCGCAACTATAAAAATGTCAATTTTCCAAAGTTACAACCGTGAAGTTGCCCCCACCCCCCCTAAATGAAAACAAATCATTTGTGGGCCTATCAAAACAGAACAAACGAAAATTTTGCGGAACAATCTGGAACAAACGAAGAACAAACTATTGCAATCATAAAAACTTTAATTTTTAAAAGTGGGGGAGGGGTGGCAACTTCACGGACGTCCAGAGAGGGCTGTCTACCTGCTAAACCACCCCCTCTCCCAACCCCAAAGCTTCATCCCAAGAATTTACAGTCACTCCACCTCTGACGAAGATAGATTTTATGGTTCTCAACGGAACGGACCGTTAGCATCCACTTTCACCTTACCCTCAACGACACAAACAGATTTTTCTCAACATTAGATATGTTCAAACAACGTTACATAACATATTTGTAGTTAAAATATACAACAAGGGTTATTTAAAAAAAAATCTTATAAGCACACAAATCACTGGACACCGATGCGAGTGGTAGTGGCAATGTTGCTAAGGTGTCGTATCTGCAAAACAAGTACCTCAAGTTTGGGGCATGGGGGCAATTGAAAAGTGTCGGTAAGTTAGGGTATGCCTGTATTTGACTATCAATACAACTGAACCATACCCCAATTTTCTTACAAATGTACTTATCTGATAGATGGAACATATATCCTACTAGGTTAATTTCACGTCAAGTCATGTGATGTGCAGTTGTCACATTTGATGGATGTTATCAATACATATTTAGTAAAAATCTGCTCCAATTATCCCTTCGTAATAAAATCCAAGTCAATTTGATCAGTTGGCTAATAGGTCACTCACCCGGGACACCACTGGGGTCAGGTCAAAGTCCACCCTGGGAGCCTCTTGGTGTGGCTGGTTGACCACGGTGACCCGAACACTCATGGGCTGGTAGTCATCTCTATAGGCAGTGATCACATATTTCCCAGGAGTGAGAAGACGCCAGTAGTCACCATCGTGAACTGCAAGGGAGACATGGAGCATCAGCGTCCTTTCTAGTGCTTCTGAACATGTTTACACAAAGCTTGACATTGTTGCCAAACTTGTATGATGTTTTTAGTATTCAATTAACTTGAGAGACTTGTCATGTTTTACCCAATTATTAACCTTATTGCTCTGTAATAGGCTACAATTGGAATAGAGCACTAGGATATATTGTGGTTTTAAATAGGAGAGATTACCTCATTGAGTGACAGTGGAGTATAAATATTTATATAAAATAAAAAATAACACATACTTAAGGACAAACTTTCACTAGCCTACCAGGTGCAGCTTCTTCAGCTTAACCCATTTGACCCTACAGTTTCAATTCTGAAACACCGTTCCTTAAATGTAACATTAGCATTGCTATATATTGTTAGTTAAAAATTAATTTCACACATCTATTTTAACTAAACAATTATCATTTAAGAGGGAAAGAAAATTTCCGAAAGAATAAAAAAAAGTTGTGGGTGGGTACGACATTGATCTATATAATATAATTGGATGGACATATGTGGTTGAAATTTTGGAGCTGTCGTCCGCATTCCATTGTGTAAGAGAGAAAAAATGTTCGGGTATCTCTTTCTCTCTTACACCCATACAAGGCAATGTGGCATTTCGACATCGTTCGTTAATTTGATTGAATATACTCGATACATCAATGTGTGATTGTTTAAATGAAATACATGTGTTAATAAAAGCTTTGAAGAGCATAACAAAGCTCGAAACTGGTGAGTTTTTTCTTTAAATAAACTGATGTAGGCTAATATATACGATTATTTTTGAAGGAAGCTCGTTTGGAAGGCTATATCTCGTACCAGAATACTACCATACAGTAGTGTTTGGGTAGGATAAGACCTTCCAGAAGGGAATTTCTACTTCCGTTCTAAATGACCGTTTATTCTACCAAAATACTAATACATTATAGTATTCTGGTACGGAATAAAGCCTTACAGATTGGGATTCTTCTTAAAATCAGGACTTAGTAGATACCGTACTTCCTACAAGCATATAATCTAAATTATCGTTTGAATGTAAGACATCTACACAAAGTATGTCATTCAAGCAAAAGTAATACCGTTTTTAGCTAACTTGTTTCATTATAGTTCCTTATCGAACTTTCAACATAATATGTTTTCTGAAACCATTATACAAGATGTGAGCCAACTTAAAAAAAATGTTTAATATAATAACACTTTCTACAAGCCTATAACCTAAGTGATCGTTTGAACGTATGGCAACTACACAAAGTGTGTCATTAAAACCAATGTAATCAAGTTTTAAGATAGGGTACCTTATTCATTATATTTATCGAACTTCGTTTTTGAAACCAATATACAAGCTAATAGCCCACTTTAAATATAAGTGTAGTCTTGGCAGACTGTAAACAACATCGATGATAGCTACATATTTAAATCTATTAAAGATGTTATTCATATGTGTACAGTATTACCTGTAAAACTGAATTGTATATTCTTTAATGTAAGTGTTTCTTCAGGCAAGTGTGATATAATAATTCACTATTTTCAGATAATAACACTTTTATTCATCAGAGACATATTTTCGCATAAGAACATTGTAAGAAACCGTTAAATATGTCCCCCACAATGAAGCAGACAATAAACTTGAGCGTCACACTTCGTTCCTTGGCAATGCGTATGTTTATGTCCATCCAGTATAATATAGAGATCACTGGGGTAAGAGAGAATAAACTGATGTTAATGGTTAACTATAAGGTTGACCCCAAACAGCTGGTAATGTTTTCCAATCAGGAGTGCACTATATAGATGGCAGCACTTGGACTAGATAGATAGAAGACCAAAGGCAGCTTCTTCAAGTTCAAACCGTAAAACCTCCACCCTTGCACCCCAACCAAGATTATCAGTCTACAATCTTAACCTCTCTGTGGTAGTGAAAGCTTGTCTTTAAATGTGTGTTTATTAGTGTTTTATCCAAAGAATTTCTACTCCAGTGTCTCTCCCTTCTAATTTTAACAATTTACACTCCAGTGTCCCTTAGGTAAGTGCTGGCTATCCCTCCTAATTTTAACAATTTCTACCCCAGTGCCTCTCAGGCAGGTGCTGGCTATCCCTCCTAATTTTAACAATTTCTACCCCAGTGCCTCTCAAGCAGGTGCTGGTTATCCTTATCAAAGCCATGTAATACGTGACCAATTTAAAGCATTTCTGGTGCTAAAGCATCAACATAGCACTATGCTGCCCCTATCAAAGCTTCTCCTTATCTACTAAAGAAAATACAAGTAGCTGTAGACAATATTGTGTGCACTGTGTCGTGCCATGAGTGACGTATTCTCTGAGTATGGTAGTCCTGCGCCGAATACCCATAATGATATGGACTAGTTTTTTGTTTAATTCAATTATGTCTGTGCAAACTGTGTAAATACTAATGTTTAAATTGTTAATAAATATACAAGTAATTAATTAATAATTCTAAAACTAATATTGGTTCATATTCCAAGAATACTGTGTTTTAAGTCATTATTCTTGCAAATTCTACTTAACACAATAGAAAACCCAGGGCTTGCTGCTTGAAATCCACAAGGCATGGTAGGGAGGCTCTAATGACTTTGCCCAATGTCTGGGGGTTGCAACACATTCCTATCCATTTGCCCACCAATGAGTTCGGGTTTTTACACCCCAGGTCATGCTGTTCATGTGAAGCAAGCTAAGCATTGTGCCAACTATTGAAAAAAGATTCAAGATCATAATATTTATTTATTTATTTATTTATTAAGCTAATTTAATATAGTTTAAGTAAAATTACATAAAATATATATAAAATTAATTGTAAAATAATAGTTAGTATATGTAACAAGCTTTAAATTATACACTAATTAAATATATTGAGCTATGTTTAGGTATTCTAGTCACATGTATTATCATGTATATGGCAAATACATTTAACCACTCTTTCAAATTTAGGCATTTCAGCACTGGTAGTAAGGGGAAAGGGGTGTGGGGGAGAGGGAAAGTGACGAGGCTAATCTAACCAAAGTTGACTGTAATTCTTGTTTTTCTTTAGTAGAAAGGATTCGTGGAGTTTTAATAGTGTTCTTTTAGTTTTTGTTTTACATTAACGACATATAGTTTAAGTAAAATTACATAAAATATATATAAAATTAATTGTAAAATAATAGTTAGTATATGTAACAAGCTTTAAATTATACACTAATTAAATATATTGAGCTATGTTTAGGTATTCTAGTCACATGTATTATCATGTATATGGCAAATACATTTAACCACTCTTTCAAATTTAGGCATTTCAGCACTGGTAGTAAGGGGAAAGGGGTGTGGGGGAGAGGGAAAGTGACGAGGCTAATCTAACCAAAGTTGACTGTAATTCTTGTTTTTCTTTAGTAGAAAGGATTCGTGGAGTTTTAATAGTGTTCTTTTAGTTTTTGTTTTACATTAACGACTTATTAGTCATTGTGATTTTATATAATTATAAATCAAAGAAACCCAAAAGTCAGGAGTGTGATTTCACTATTTAAGATGATTTAGAAGGAAAAGGTAAGATAAAATATATTTTCATAAAATTTATTTAATCAGTGGTGCACCCAGCCATATAATTTGGGGGACCGATTCAATCAAGGCTGTAGCAAGAATGAAATTTTGATAGAGAGAGCGAGTTTGGGGTTTCACAGCCTCCTAAGCCCTGAAGGCCGAGAATATTTATGAATATTAAATGCTTTTATAAATTATTTAGGGTAATTTATAGTAACTAAGAGATTTAAGTAATCCAAATGGTATCGAAGCTATTATTTATATGTGTTTTTCAATTAATTTTTTTTATAACGTTAAACCTTTTGAATATTAGGCTTAAGCCTGAAGCCTGGTCTTAAAATGTAGCTTAAAGATTTGACACAACTTCAATGCTAAATATTTTAGTTATACTTCATATTATTTAAATTTCTGCTTACAGCAAAAGATATGTGTAAATTTACTAGCAATAAACCACTGACGTAGCGATAGAGTATTAATAGTTCGAGATAATCTCCCTTGTGTTAGTCAGAGTTTACGTATCTAAATAGCTTCTGGAGCATAAATTATCAAGTTGGGAGACTCGTTTGTTCCCAAGCAGCATTGTATGAGTTAAGTTAGGCTTTAATAAATAGTTTTAATTGCAACGCGAGTTGGAGAATCCACCTGATTCCCTCTCACCAAGATCTAATGGACGCTTGATCCATGTACCACTTCATTTTACTCTTATTATGATTTTTTACTTTGAATATTGCTGTGTGCTTTTAATTACACCAGACTAATTGAATAGGACCTGTCTCTCTTATGCATTCAGAAATGTCCCCATACCACTCTTATACCCGACATTAATATTTACTTAAATTTCTAACCATGTTGATAGCATTACAATTTGAGGACCACCTTTGTGGTCTAGTGGTCAGAGGTTCTGACTACGGACCTAGAGGTCCTGGGTTTGATTCTCGGCGTGTCCAGATATTCTGAGAAATATTTCCAGATTATCTGGGATGCAGAACCACTTTTCTATAGGCACACATCTTCAAATATTTCCCTTGAAATAATTCCTTGAAGTTCTTGGACAACGGTGCTTGAGGGTCCTCGGCCCCCAAATCTCCCTTGCAACCTTTAGAGTACAGCATAATTATTAATTTTTCTCAGAATACGGCACTGCTTGCCACTGGTCTCTGTCATCATCCCTATTTACAGACAAGAGAGGTAAAATATAAAATTAAATGTACCCGAATTTGTTGCAGTAGAAGCCGGTATTGAGTGTTTGACCTTGGTGGTGATAACCGGACTGACCTGAGGTGACGTCATGCTGGATATCGTCGTCACGACCCCCTGTGACGTTCTTGACGTGTATGACAGCGTTAGCCAGGGGCTTCCCCGTCTCTGCGTCTTTCACCTGCCCCTTGACACCTATGTGAACCTGCACAGCACCAACACACATCTTGTTGATGAGACTTGAACACTATAGTATCCGGACGAGTCAAACTAGTGGACTGTATAGAATGTTTGTGTTTAGACTTCCCTTTAGAACGATCCTTACATCACCTGAAATACACTTCCTTGAGGTTCAATTATAGTACCTGCATGAGTGCCTCCTTGTTGTCCTCCCATATGTCCACACACTCACACACATTACCTGCCACATGTAGTGCATGAGTGCTTCCTTGTTGTCCTCCCACTCTTTCTCCAGGACATCCTGGCCAGGATACTTGTCACAGCCCAGTTCGAGAGTGATCTCAAAGTCATTTGATGACAGGTAGTTGAAGTCCTGCATTCCTGAAATTACGTTGTTTATTTTACTCACAACGAGAGGATTATTGGCCCTTTATTGACGGAATAACGAATTGATGCATGTTTGTGTCTTTGCCCTAGCACTTAGGCTACCACCAGAGCGCCTTCTGTTCATACTTTGACCTTCATTATGGACCACCATTCAAAAGCAAAGGTTTTCCAATCTCAAAATGAACGAGTTTGGCCATAAAATAGAACATAGACATTTAAATACATTTTGATATCCGGTAATGTTTATTCCAGGAACAGTACAAGTATAGTACTATATATACCACTCCTTGCAATCAGGTTAAACTGTTTTGAAATTCATGGATGGTATGTCCAAGGTTGTCCGAGAGTAAAAAATATTTCAAACAAGTTTGTCCAAACTGTGATCATGCATAGCTCTTTAAATAATATAGCCCAAGTTTCTCACTATGAAGCTTCTGAAAGGCCCTTTTAACTGGAATCCTACTGTACAGTAGGATTATGGTAGTAAAAAAGGCCTTCCGGATGATTCTTTATAATGCAATTGGGCTATATTTATACCTCAATAATAGGCAAACTATTTTGTTTCTCTAAGTGTTCCACGTTTAAGTACCTGTCCGGACTATCTGCACATACAAGATGAATTTTGCCCCAAGGTATAAACTCACCCCCCTGCACGCTGTACCACGCAGCACCATTGGTGATGCCCCTCTGTTTACCGAAATTGTACCCGTCATAGCCACAGCCCTTCCTGTCCGGACTTGACATGGACTTGTGGAGGTTGGCGTAGGACAGAGCCAAGTGCCTGCAAGTTGATACAATCAGGCTCGTCAGTGTTGTGTAGTGTTACCAGAGCAAGGAGATCATGTTTAGATTGTACCTGTGATATGGCCAAACATTGCTTGGTTCCATTATGATGCAACTTAAAAGATAGGGTCATAGTGTTTCAGTCAAGGTAAGACTCCTACTTCGCTTGGTTCCACTATGGTGTAGCTTATAAGATAGTGTCATAGTGTAATCAGTCAAGGTAAGACTGCTACTCTGCTTGGTTCCACTATGGTGTAGCTTATAAGATAGAGTTATAATGTAATCAATCAAGGTAAGACTGCTACCTTGCTTGGTTCCACTATGGTGTAGCTTATAAGATAGTGTCATAGTATAATCAGTCAAGGTAAAGACTGCTACTTTTCTTGGTTCCACTATGGTGTAGCCTATAAGATAGGGTCATAGTGTAGTCAGTCAAGATAAGACTGCTACTTTTCTTTGTTCCACTATGGTGTAGCCTATAAGATACACTCCAACCAGCAACCCTGTAGTTAGATTCCTCCAATGATCGTTTCAAGCATCTACAATTCCTTTATCCCCCTTCCTCGTCATACTATCCAGTACTCACTTGAACGTCTGATCATCTGGACTGCTGGTGTATTCCGTCATGGCCCCTGAGCGGCTGGTGTCGTAGGGGTAATTGGCCACCAAGTCACCCCCATGGAGGTTGGCGGACAGAACGAACGGGACACTCATGATGAGTCTCATGACAGCCCTGGTTTCTGGTTGGATGGGCTCTGAGAGTCGGTCCACCTGGAAGTCAGACAAGGAGAGGATCACAAACAGATAATATAAATATAACTGTCCCAACCAAGTGAGTTGATATGTTTACTAGACACAGGCTGTTGATTTAATCTACTATATCAACAGAATTAACTGGATTCAAGGACCCAAGGTGGACCTTCGTGTCGATGTATTTGTCATGCTTCTGCCTTGTGTTATTATACACTAGTTCACCTGCTCTAAGAGCTGGTTGTTATACACTAGTTCACCTGCTCTAAGAGGTGGTTGTTATACACTAGTTCACCTACTCTAAGAGGTGGCTGTTATAGAATAGTTCACCTACTCTAAGAGGTGGCTGTTATAGAATAGTTCACCTGCTCTAAGAGGTGGCTGTTAGACTTGTTCACCTGCTTTAAGAGGTGGTTGTTATAGACTAGTTCACCTGCTCTAAGAGGTGGCTGTTTTACACTAGTTCACCTACTCTAAGAAGTGGCTGTTATACACTAGTATACCTGCTCTAGGTGGTGGCTGTTATACACTAGTACACCTGCTCTAGGTGGAGGCTGTTATACACTAGTTCACCTGCTCTAAGAGGTGGCTGTTTTACACTAGTACACCTGCTCTAGGTGGAGGCTGTTATACACTAGTACACCTGCTCTAGGTGGAGGCTGTTATACACTAGTTCACCTACTCTACGAAGTGGCTGTTATACACTAGTACACCTGCTCTAGGTGGAGGCTGTTATACACTAGTTCACCTGCTCTAAGAGGTGGCTGTTATTACACTAGTACACCTGCTCTAGGTGGAGGCTGTTATACACTAGTACACCTGCTCTAGGTGGAGGCTGTTATACACTAGTTCACCTACTCTACGAAGTGGCTGTTATACACTAGTACACCTGCTCTAGGTGGAGGCTGTTATACACTAGTTCACCTGCTCTAAGAGGTGGCTGTTATAGACTAGTTCACTTGCTCTAGGAAGTGGCTGTTATACACTAGTTCACCTGCTCTAGGAGGTGGTTGTTATACACTAGTTCACCTACTCTAAGAGGTGGCTGTTATACACTAGTTCACCTACTCTAAGAGGTGGCTGTTATACACTAGTTCGCCTGCTCTAAGAGGTGGCTGTTATACACTAGTTCACCTGCTCTAAGAGGTGGTAGTTATATACTAGTTCACCTGCTCTAGGAGGTGGTTATTGTGCTCGATGTGTGACTCCTCGTTGCCGAACATGATGCGGTCCAGGTCTGGAAAGTTCCTATTCAAGTCCACGCTGTGATTGTTGGAGCGACCAATCAGATAGTCCTGGCCACCCTGCGGATCATACCAGTAGTATCAACTTACCACTTACAAACTAGCTTAACTTAGGACATAATGACAGTATAAGAATCTAGAATTGGGGCAAACGTAATCCTTTTGCGGTACCCCCACGCAGCTTGTTGCCCTCACTAAATTTGTGCACTCTTATTCTCAGGGCCCCCCACTTGGTGTGGGTTTTCACCAACTACCCCACCCCTTGACATCAGTAATAAAGAGGGTTCTGGACCCCGAACTCGTCACACCTGCCACTAAGGTCTTAGAAATGAAAGTTAGTTAAGGGTATTGTAGAACACATATTATGATTAGTTTGAAGTTAGGTAGTATATTTAATCGATTGATAAATTTCATCTCGGGTTGATCTGGGTTCAAACAACCATCAAATTGAAAAATACGTAAGCCTCATTGCTACTACCACACGTGACTACAAACGGACTTAATACAGTAGCCAAATATCAGCAAGAGGTCAGAAGGTACACAAAAAACACTAATCTTTGATCAAAGAAACACTTGGTTACATCAAAGTGAACATTGTTAGATCATTGTATAAAAGATCCAGGGCAAAACAGGCTACTATCCTGGTAGTCACCAGTTGACCCCATCCACCACTCTTCTGACTTAGGTCACTCGTTGGACCATCCATGCGCCACTCTACTTGTATAGGTCACTTGTTGGACCTTCCATGGGCCACTCTACTTGTATAGGTCACTTTTTGGACCATCTATGCGCCACTCTACTTGTATAGGTCAATTGTTGGACCATCCATGTACCACTCTACTTGTATAGGTCACTTGTTGGACCATCCATGGGCCACTCTACTTGTATAGGTCACTCGTTGGACCATCCATGCGCCACGCTATTTGTATAGGTCACTTGTTGGACCATCCATACGCTACTCTACTTGTATAGGTCACTTGTTGGACTATCCATGCGCCATTCTACTTGTATAGGTCACTTGTTGGACCATCCATGCGCCACTCTACTTGTACATGTCACTTGTTGGACAATCTATGCGCCACTCTACTTGTATAGGTCACTTGTTGAACTACCCATGCACCACTCTCCTGATATTGGTCACTTGTTGGACCATCCATGCGCCACTCTCCTGGCTTATGTCACTAGTTGACCACCCCATGTTCCTATGAGAAGTAAACCCGACCTTCCTGATCGAGAACCCAGCAGCTAGTCTAAACCGGCATGTCAAACCCCCAGCCTCAACCAAAAGCCTCGTGCGCAACCAGCCGCACACGAACAAGAAATCCCATGGTGCGGGCTGTCTCAACAGCGTCATTGAGGCTGGGAAAAAGACGCTCTTCGATTACAAAATTCTTAAGAGCTACCGGAGCCGTACACACACAAGGCTCATCCTACAAACACACAGGTATTCGAACTCGCCTTACTTGGAGCTGTAACCTGTTATCTCCAGGTCTTATTGATGGTTCAGCCACAGCATTGTTATAGAACAACAACCAGATACCAGACCATTAATTTATCACTTAACTTAATGCACTAATGCTATAATAAATTCATCTCAATAGAAAATGATAACATTTTGTTACTATTTCTATTTTCTTTAGCGACGTAAAAAGCCTCTTATGTAGCCTGCTCTTGTGTTAACCATGTTTTATAAGATTAGAGCTCTAGGTTTTTCGATCAAATGAAGATTTAACTCTTTGCTTCAAACAATTGTTTGGAAGTAGCCCCAAACCCTTCTTTGGGGATCATGGTTTAGAACCCAGTCTGTTCTGGTAAGATTGTGAGTCAGGGAGGTGGAGGATTACTTATAAACTGAGAATAACAATGTAGGTGAAATGTTCAAGTCTCTCTAAGAGACTAAGGAGGGGAGTATCCTACTAGATTCTACCGGCATCCTGACTTACTAGTTGGTCGAACACAGCTCTGTGATTATTACCATGTCAGTAGCTATCTGCCAGCCCTGTTGGTATTATTACCCTGTCAGTAGCTATCTGCCAGCCATGCAGGTATTATTACCCAGTCAGTAGCTCTCTGCCAGCCATGCAGATATTATTGCCGTGTCAGTAGCTATCTGCCAGCCATACAGTTATTATTACCGTATCAGTAGCTATCTTCCAGCCATGCAGGTATTATTACCGTGTCAGTAGCTATCTGCCAGCCATAGAGTTATTATTACCGTGTCAGTAGCTATCTGCCAGCCATCAGGGTTCATGCTGGGCAGAAGGTGAATGCGGCTAAGGTTTACCAGCCTCATGACCTCCTCATCCCCGGCGTTGTACTGATCACAGAGGTAGTCCGCCAGCTTGAGCAGCAGTTCCCGTCCCAGCACCTCGTTACCGTGCATGTTGGCGATGTACTTGAACTCCGGGTGCACTGGAACACGTCAGAGCAGCTCACGTGGCTTACATCCACACATACATTACAACCACACATGGTCTGTCCTGACAGCATTCACAGTTCATGGGTGAGTTAACCTTTACCCGTAATAGCGGTCACGTGGTCTAACGGATTGTGTTGAATTGGATTTCCCGTGACGGGGAGATCGGGATTTGAAACAAGTCCAGATGTACTGAGGGTGTTGTTTTTACTAAATGGTCTCCCACCTTCCCTGAACGCCAATGCGGGTACACTTCCTCTGACACTATACCTTCCTCATCCTTATCCAGTTATTATAATTAATATGTGTGTAGGCACATAGCCAGAACTGTTACCAGAACACGGTGGAAGGAAGCCCTCTAGTTATTAGAGTTGTTATTATTTAGTATTAGGGTTGTTTACTGGAGAAAATGCACCAGCACTAACCTAGAGCGAGGAAAACCCTCTCTCCAGTGCACCTGGGTCGGATTCGAACCCCGTACTCCCAGTCAAAGGTGACTTAGGTGTATTTCAAATCCAACACTTATATTTCCTCCCTCTTTCCAGTCTTACTACCCGTCCTTGTTATAGATACGGATGATGAAGATTCAATATAGAGAAAATGTACCCACATTTGTGTGGAGAGGAAACTCATCCTCAGGAAACTTGGCCGGGTTTCAAACCCCGTCGACAGAACACTAGACTAGATTAGCTTGACGTTTTGTCCACGTGCCCACCGATGCGGGTCTAACTAACGTTTCTAGATCATTTGGCCTCCTCTTCAGGTTAAAATTAACAAAATAAAATGGCTGATAATTTGGGTACTAAGGTAGTCTAAAATGTGTCGTCACAAGTGATAGAAATAATTCACTTCGCTAGTCGCGCTACTGTCGCATCGTCATTCACCGATACTTTAAAGGGTGCTGTTTTAGGTTAAGTTAGTTTGTAGGTGTTTTTGGTGGTTATCTTTAACTTTAAATATAAATATACACTTAATACTTTTTAATAAGAATCTATAATATTTCTAGTGGTGTGTGAAGCTTCAAATGTCGAAGTAGAATCTACGAGATACTCTACAATAACCTTCGCGTCCTAAACATATTTCCACGGAGAAACAAAACTTTTATATATTATGAACATATTTGATATCTCTAAATATTACATATTTCCAGTGGTGGCTCGTGAGGGAGGGCTTTGGGGCGCCGCGTCCCCTGCAAAATAAAGCAAAAGAAATTCCCACAAAATTTCTCATATCTTTTCATTAATTAATGAAAAACATAAACGAATAACATTTTTTCGTTACATATTTTCCCTATTTTGTCAAGGAAATTAATAAAACCATAATCACATCAGCGCAAGAAAATGGCGGTAACATGTGCTTGACATCCCTCTGTGGTTGTGGGGCGGCGGATCGCACCACCCAAGCTATGAATGCATCATAGGGTGGTTGCCATGACAGTCTGACGTCACTGCTGCTATCTAAGAGATCATTTACTATATCCTGGGGACTCTGCTAGGGCTAGTCTGGGCTTCGTGCAGTCAACAAACTGATCACGCAGACATGCGATGGAGCCGCTCTATAAAAATTTTCTATTATGTTTATTGTTACCTCCATCAATTAAATAAATTGCTACACAAATTTCTTCTAATATAAAAGGTGTGATTAAAAAAAAATTGAATTGCCACATTTTTCTCCTATTCTCCAGACAATAGAGCGGCCTTAGAGCATGTATGCGATAAAAAAAACCTCGTCCCCCCTCAAAAAATTGATGGAATTTTCAATACATGATAGTACAGTCTTTACTTAAAAAGATATTCTGGAATGTTTATAAAATATACAGACAGTTGTTCCGAAAAAATATAGCTCAAGAATGAATGGTAACACTAGCTGCTGGGTTTGCTAATAGGCTTGAAAATATCACGGTCTTGTTTTGGCTAAGTTTTTACTCAGTGCATCACATTGATGTATTATTTAATTAGTTAAAAGTTCTGCAAACCTATTCAGTGATAATTCATGCTGTTTTTGTCGACTTCAAAATTAGAAATAAGTAACCCTCTGTGTTCGATAGAGAGAGGAAAAATATTGAGATGATCGCAGGAGAACCTAGGCCTAGAAAAAGGCGTCGAACGAATTATGAGGATTTAAATTTATTGGCGAAGGAAGTTTTTGATGCAATTGTTTTAAAATAAAAGCGCGCTTTTTAATATAAAACCATCTAAGTGGAGTAAAGATACTAATATTTCAGTCCAGACATCTCAATGAAGATAAAAAATTGTCTTCTTGTAAATATATGCAGTGCATTTCCAATGATTGAAAAAAAATATGACAGAGCTTGAAGTTTTTTACTAAAGGTCAGAAATAACAGAAGAAAATATGGCTGGCTGCTTGAAAACATTACATTTTATAACATTTTTTTATTTGACTGTACATTTAAAGAAATCAAAAAAGAATTACAAATTTATGTAACTATTCCTACTCCGGAAAGTTAGCCGTGTTTTTCAACCCTGAAATTAATTAAATTATAACTAACTAATACCATAAGTGAATACAGATTAACTAATGCTTTGTCCTGTTGTCTATAGAACAGTTGATGATTCGCAAGATACCATACTTTAACGAACTAGTAATATAAAAATTAATTTCAGACAAAAACCAAAGTTTTTTTCGATAAATTTACTTAATAATTCTTATCTGTATAGTGTGCATAGTGCTCGAGCTAATGTTAATAACTTTATTTTGTTTAAGGGTGTGTGTGTGTGTATTTTACGATGGAAAGTCTTCGATTCCAAACCAAGTGAATTTTTATATGTTTATAACTTTTATCGAAGTTATAATTTTTAAATTGTAGTTTATAAGTTAAATACAGGTTGGTATAAGGTAAACTTGAGTGCATTTTATTTGACCATTTTTAAGAGAGCACCTTACCTTAACGTTTACTCACGAGCCGCCACTGCATATTCCAACATATAACCATGTTTATAACAGCTGTAAATAGTATTTTACCCCACTAGTGATTAAATTATCTCAATAACGTAAGCAGAGATAAATCCAGATAATATGGCAGCATAAAATAATATGTTGGATTTGGTTTTGCTATCTAAATATTTATCTTCACTAAGGTGCACTTGATAGATGACCTCAGCAAAAACCTTATCTTCAATTTCGGCTTCACTTCGCATTTTAATATTGAGTTTAACACACCACTAAATATTTCTAAATTCAACAAACATCTGATTAATTATATTCATTTCGCCCAAGTGTATTTTAAAATTATTTTTTCAGAACCAAGACCATATTTTTTTCTGGCCCACCAATTTAGAAAATATCTCCCTCTAGTTTCTAGAGTATAACCGGAGATTAAGGTTTCTACTCTTTCCCACGTAAAGATAGATTACGAAACTCCGGGTAATTAAGAACAAGTGACGCCAGTCAGTCAAGAGTGGGATACTGGTTGTCATGGTTACCACTACGTCATACCTGCTGGCATTTACATCCCACTCCTAGAAACCATGGGTTGTAAATCGCGAGCTTTGGGGAAAATATAAAACACGTTCCAATATTCATTGGAAGGATCTTCTTGAGTCGTGTCAATACCTGTTCCGGTTATACGCGTACATCAATTTCTCTAGTGGAATAGAGATGAGAAAGGTGGAAATTTAGAGGAAAAGTACCTGAATTTTCTTGGAGGAAGAGTGAGAAACAATTCATTCTAATGTATGGTACCTGAAAGGAATTTAAACCCTGAACTCTTTCATCGTCAGCAATCGTCGAAAACGCGGGTGCCTTTCCTCTAAAATTCTACCTTCCTCATCCTTAACCCATTAAAGTGATAATGTATTAGTATAATCCGAGCGGTTAGTGGGACACGGTGAAAAAAAAAGTTTCCGTAAAAACTTCACATATATTTTTGTCCCCCAACTGTGAGGGGGTTATAGCCCCCACATAGTAAATGTCTGAGTACGCCACTGTCTTCATCATAAACACGGCATAGTTGATATTTTTACCTTGAATCCTAAATGTTACCAAACCAATATGAGCAGCTGCTAATGAACCAACAGATGGGTGTCACTTGTTTGTCGATATGGTTACATTCGAACGTCAGCGCTCTATGACGTCATGACTTAGTTTGCACATTCAAGAAATTATCTCACATGTATATATATATATATATATATATATNTATAAGAAGGTTATTTTTTAACTTTGAAGGTTGCGGTATATATATATACATATACCGCAACCTTCTTTAATATATATAAGGTTATTTTTTAACTTTGGAGGTTGCGGTTCATTTCCCGACAGTGTTAGCAGAGATTTTTTTTGCTATACTTAGAAATCCCTCTCTAAAAGGCACGTGGAATAATTAGTTAAAATTCAAAACCCCTGCCCCATCTTCTTAGATCAAATAGTTAAAAGCAGTGGCGTACCATCCCGTGGGACCGCTATAGGGTGTGGGGAGGCGTTAATGAAAAGGTAAAAGATGTTATTTTTTCATCTTTAAAAAAAAAATTGTATTTGTGATTCAAGTGATATTTTAAAATATTCATATTCACTTAAAACGTTATTTATATTTAAGTTTAAGAACAAATAATTTAGTCGTGTTGAGCTCGACCGCCGAGGACGGGGAGATCAAGGTTCGAATCTCGGTCGGGTGAACTGGGGGTGGTTTTTCCTAAATGGTTTTCCACTCTCCCTCCACGCAAATGCGGGTTCACTTCCTCTAAATTCAACCCTCCCACTTCCTAATCCATTAGCGTAATTAGTACTTAAGCGTATAGCCCGAACGGGTAGTAAGAAGCGGTGCTAAAAAATGAAATGTAAAAAAAAACAAATAATTATTTTTTATATTCATATAATTTCGTATGTTGCGTTTAGTAAGCGGGTTGTTACACGTAGGATTCTTTATTTCCTAAAAAGCTTGGATTCTCCTCCCCGCCCATCCCACTCCAAAATAATACCGGATCCGTCGAGCATCTAGAAGAAGAACGCTGACTTTCTGTAGTAAGTATTTGGTTCTGTTGACTGTTGGTCACGTCGTATTACAACATATTAAAAACTCATTTTACTACCAAAAAATACGTTAAAGGTAGATTGACTGCCGTTAACTTAGGGCTGCAAATAAATGCCATGTCCTTTTAGTTTTAGGTCCTGGCCTCGATTTAAGGTGAGGTCGAGAATACTTCATTTTAAAATTGGGTTAAATACAGTTAATAGAGCGGGGAATTAACAAACTGGGGGTTGGTTGTTGTTGTTTGTGTGTGTGTCACACATCATTAAGAGTAATTAACTAATTATCGTCATAGGGGTACGAATTGTGATGACCTATAAATGAATTCAAATTCACAACAACAACAAAATTAATTAAACAAAAAACTAGGAAAGAAAGCACTTCTTTTACAAATGGAAACCAAACTCGATCTGTATATGGTCTAATTTTTATAGAAAGAGCTTTATCTGACAGGAAAGCTACTAGATATAATTTCATGTCAAGTCATATGTTTTACATCTGTCACTAATGATACATATTATACATTTTTACATCCATTACTGTTTCGAGCCTGTGACCTGGGTCAGTTTTTTATTCAAGCCATATATTTTACACTACCGGTTTGCTAGACCTGTCGTAGCTTCATATGACTTATAATCTAGCTTAAAACTAGCCGGGAATCGAACCCGGGACCTTTAGCTCAGTAGGCAGACATGGTACCGAGTGAGCTGGAGGTGCCGGACCAGATATTATAAATACCTATAAAATTACAATAATACTATAGTAAAATGTTATCAATGTTGACCGCAGTAAAAAAACTTTTTAATGAAAAGAAAAAGTCGTGGTTAAGTTCTGCAATGCTCCTGACATATCTAATAAATGTTGATATTACCGTGTGTAACCAAACGTATCTACTGAAGCAAAATTTTATTTATTTTGGCTGAAAACATGTTTTGTCATCAATTAAACCGTACGCGTTCAATTCATTCCCACCTTGAAATTAAAAAAAAAAATACTATATTCAATTTGACTTGAATGTTTGTTGCTCGGTGACAAGTGTAGTTTTCCATGCTGAGGATGTTAGTCTGTACTCTCCTTATCGTCTTTTATATCTGACCAATCCTCGCCTGTCGCTTTTATACTCAGAGCTTAACGCTTTATCTAGCGCCTGTTGCTGGCCAGGCCGGCAATGTGTCGTAGAGACGTGTCTGACTGGTTGCCGGTGACACGCATGCCAGGCGGTTGTGCGAGATTACGACATTACGGGCTTAATGGATTGCCTGGTTTAGTTGAAAGGAATAGCTTTGCAGATTTATTGATTTATCAAAAAACATCGTAATCATTTTATAATACACTAAAAAACATTCTACCTGACTGCAAACAAGAGCTATCAGAGATTAGCTACTGTAATGCTTTTAGTGTAGTGACGTTATAGTAATAAATACCAAATACATTATTTTGAAATATGACTAACGTCAGTAAAACTGTCATCTGTTGGAGGAATCAATGTTTATAAATATTCTGGAATATAGCTGCAATTATTTTTGAGGCGTTCAATTTGTTAGTGATTGATGTACCTTACGTAAATGTGTGAAATTTAAACAAAGTAGTTAAGGCATTTTTTAAAAATTGATCTTTAACGGTCCAAATATATTTTGAATAATAATATCTTGACACGAGAATCAAACCCATGACATTTATCTTGGCACTTAAAAGCAGGATATCTATAGCTGTCCCGTGCCCAGTGTCAATCTCTCTGTATTATGATATATTATACACAGCTCCCGTGCAATGTGTGACACATTCACAGGTTGTGTAAGTGATGAGCACTGATTACATACAGTGCCATTATTATTGGCATATCCTTTTAAAAACTACAAACATTTGCTTCAGGTCAACATAAAGTCTGTTCATCGTAGGAATTGTTTTCTGAAAGGCCTTTTTCCCTACCAGAAAGCTATTTTATAGTAGGATTTTGGTAGGAAAAAAGACCTTTCAGAGAGTAATTCCTACCGTGAATGGAGTATAGATACTAATTCCCCTATGATATTATTATTATTATTATTATTATTATTATTATAATAACCACCTATGAGGTCTCTAGTGGTCAGTGTCACTGGTTAATCCCCACCAGATTATCTGTGAATCAGTGTACCTGGAACGAGGTAAACTCAACCTCGTGAGGACAAATGAGGAGCTACTAGAATGGAAAAGTAGCGGCTCCTGTCTAGAAAACTGAGATAAACGACCAGAGGGTTCGTTGAAATGACCACATGACGCACTCTATCAGTAGAATATGGCACTAGATTCACCAACAGACCGACAATTCGGTCGGTATGGCTTGATTGCGCCATAAAGTTTGTTATTGTTGTCATCTTATATAGATTTAAGTTCGTTTCCGGTTATGGAAGTTTAGGAGGAAATGGTTGAACAGATTTGGACAAATGAACTCTCATTTTAAAGGTTAGGGGTCCAGGATTTCTGGGAAAATAGTAGCTTCCAACGAAAATATGATTTTCACACAGAATTTTCAGTGTTTCATTCCTTGTTTACGTCATCTTGAGAACCATAAATATGTAAATATGTAAATGAAAATATTTACTTTGGTTTAAAAAATACATGAGGAGTATGGTACAACAAATAGATATAAATTTGGGAGAGGGCTCGTTTTAAAATTCTCATCAAGGTGTGAAGGGGGAAAATATACGTTTTGATTCAAATTAAACACTGAAAGTTAAATATCAATGTAAATTTGATAGACTTTGATGAGTAAATTAAGGTCAAGTGAGGGCTAATTATATATAACTTTTCACACAAAAATGTTTAGGATACATTCTATTACAATAAGCTGCAGCCATCACTGCAAAGATCTACTGATAAAATATATATTGATAATATCTATCAAAAGTGACACTTGCAGATCCCATTACTTGAAGTATGACTATGTAAAATTATATCTAGTAATTTTCTTTCAGACAAGGTCCTTCCTACAAAAATTAGATTGTAGCTTACATAGTATTAAGGTTGGCAGATAGACAAGTTGGCACCACCAGTGGGCGTTAAAACAACCCCATTTGATTCCTCAATGTGTTTAATATATTTTGGTTGGTTAATGATGCTGATAAACCACTGTGCAGGGGTTACTATAAACTTGTTTCCCAAAGTATTTGTTCAGAGATATTGAAATGACAACAGTTCTTAGAAACATAGAGAGTGACATGAGGGGATCGAATTGCTGTCATTAGAACGAGATTCATACTTTACGATGTTGGTCCTTGGAAACAGACATGGCCTGCAGACGTCAGCTACTCTCACAGAACACTGGAAGACGCTTCATCAGCAAGTGAATGTAGTCCAGCGTGATAACCCCGGTCCCACTACGTTATTTCATGTCCTTGGTTTCCAAACTGAGGTATTTGCAAGCTACAACTCTGTCACGACCTTCGTTTAGCTACCACTGGGGCTTTAAAACGACCTTTAATACTTTACAACAACATTGGTAATTGTTTCCTTTTATTAATTAAGAGTTGGGAGAGGTTCACTTCATCTACTCTCCCTTGACTGATTACACTATGAACCTATCTTGTAAGCTACATCACAGTGAAACCAAGTAAGGTAGTCTCACCTTGA
This sequence comes from Timema bartmani, assembly GCA_902151455.1. Classification (NCBI taxonomy): domain Eukaryota; kingdom Metazoa; phylum Arthropoda; class Insecta; order Phasmatodea; family Timematidae; genus Timema; species Timema bartmani. The sequence goes on from CABFWB010007936.1 coordinate 20,347, forward strand.
CTGATTAAACTATGAACCTATCTTGTAAGCTACACCATAGTGGAACTGTCCAAGATAATCTTGCTATATTAGAGGGTAATAGAAGCGTACGTTGGTTAGGTCTTGGTCCGTAAAAGGGTACGCGCCTGGAAGAGTTTGTAAGACCCCGGGTCAGGGATTGCCCACTAATGCCCTTGACTCACACAACTGATGGTAGCCGGGGTGTGCGGACAGCTCGATGACGTACAGAGGAACACCCCTTACAGACCTCTCGCTGAGGGTGTACACCCGGGTGATGTTGGGGCACTTCCGGTGCACGTCGTTCAGTACTTGGACCAACTCCTCATTGTCGTGATGCTTGAACTGGAAGCTGTGGTCCGGGGTGGAGAGAGCGAGCTCCGTCACTACCAGGACACTCTGGAACACAAGGGTAGGTTACATAGAGCCAGCTACGTCACTACCAGGACACTCTGGAACATAAGGGTAGGTTACATAGAGCGAGCTACGTCACTACCAGGACACTCTGGAACACAAGGGTAGGTTGCATAGAGCGAGCTCCGTCACTACCAGGACACTCTGGAACACAAGGGTAGGTTACATAGAGCGAGCTACGTCACTACCAGGACACTCTGGAACACAAGGGTAGGTTACATAGAGCGAGCTCCGTCACTACCAGGACACTCTGGAACACAAGGGTAGGTT
>CABFWB010007937.1:0-21024 GCA_902151455.1 Timema bartmani
GGCCATTTTCTTGACCAAGCCAAACAGCCTAAGTTGTAGAGGATTTATAAAAAAAAAGTACGTATACAAAAAACTATTTAAAGATAAAAATAATTTTGTGACACTGTAGGACTATTTTTAGAATTATTCAAGAATTTATGGTTTTTGTTTCAGCGTTATATCTTTAAAGCTCGCTGAGTAAAACGTAAATTTATAAACATGATAAATCCTATCTTGACCGGCCGTGACGTCACAGGTAGGCAATATCCTTAAATGGCAAACTGACAGGAAAGGTTTCGCCATTCCTGCCCTTGACCATTCGACAAATGAAATGGATGAAGAAGCTTGTTTCTAGAAACGTGTTACGAAACAGAACTATAGCTCTCTGAAATAAAATAACTTGTTTCTAGAATCTAGTATCTTGTTCTCGGACTGAAAGCACACTTTGGTCAAGTTTCGAGGTCGCGCATGCGCAGGCGTTGGAAGTGTATCAATTGGCGCAGTGCCACAAAGTAAGAATATTAGTTCGATTCCAAGCGAGACTGGGGAAGATATTTACCTTATGTATAGAAGGTTGTCCTAATATCAAATTACTAAATATATTCGTGCTATGACGTAGATGTACCGTTCTAGGTTAAGTTAGTTTGTAAGTCATGTACTGATATAACCAGCGTGTTTAGTGAACGCAGATATATTCTCAAACAAAAAAAATATATATTAGGCCAAGTAATTCTTGACGTAAGAATAATTACCCGAAAGCAATCACTAAACACTACTTTCATGAATTCAGAAGTCAAGCCATGTGTTCTTTGGTAGTTAGTGTAGTCAGATGGTGTCCGACTTCAACAGCTGTAAGATAGATATAATGACCATAAACGTCATTGTTGGTTAGCTCTCGTAGAATGATTTTAGTCTAATGTTAGTGTCGTTACTTCCTGGACGAAACTACATTCCAATTTTCATAGGAAGAACCTTATCCGACAGCTAGAAAAGTTACTTAGATCTACTTTCATAGTTTCATACGTTAAGTAATGTGATATATAGCTGTCAATTTGACCATAAAAGGTTTGTATTTTCCACCAAAATACTAACAACAAACCTCAGAGCTCGGCATATTTATCTACTTCTGTTTGAACTAATATACCATCCATACCGGTGGGCGCGTGAAAAAGATGTCCTCTTTTGTATGGTTTACTGGTAATGGGGAGGACAGCAATAGAATCCCAAGCGGGTGTTCTGAGATGTTTTTTCCTAACTAATTTCCCCCTCCACCTCTAGGCAAAATACTGCTAAGCCCTACATTTTCTTTGAATTCCACCTTCCTAGTCTCCGGCCCTATTGGATTCATTATTTGGATAGCGCGGGAAGTATTTACGCCTACGTCTTTCAGGATATGCAGCTCTCAAGGTTTGTTAGTGATGTGACTTTCCTTGTAATGACGTGGCGAGAGACAAGGCTTGAAGTAGGCGGTGACCTTAATCTCAAGAGCTTGCACACGTCATGCAGGTTGTTTCAGAATAACGTACGGTATTGCAAGTCCACACAATCTGAGATCTCGGCCGCTCATGCGCAGTGGTCTCTGTCCAGCTTGAAAGTAGGAGCTTGAGGTTTTTTTAAATTAGTTTATAAGTATTTATGTTTTCCACCGCGTCTTACTACCCATCCGGGATATATGCATTTTTATTAATCTAATGAGAAATAGATGAACAAGGTATAATTTAAAGGAAATGAACCAGAATTTGCGTGGTGCAAGATGAGGAGCATCTCATCCTTACCAGGATTCAAACCCCGACACTTCTCCCGCATCACCATCAATTTAGTACTATATTGAGAGCCTGACAGCCTGTACCCTGTGACCAGGAGACTGAGAAGACGACAGTCTAGGATAGGACATGTTTACACATAATAATGTTCCAACAACAAGTTGTTTCTAATCGTACGTTTAACAGCCAGATTCTCAACAGCTTATTATAGGGGTGGGTTTAGAGTAAGTTCACCCATATAAGTGTGGAAATGAAAACAGCCACCATTGTACCCCTAACAACGGTAATGTGAGTCTCCCCTGCTTCAGGTAACACACACATTGTACGAGATATAGACAGACGGGCGGTAAGTTGTTGATGGAGCGTATTCACTTCTTGTTCCAGTAAAGACGTCACATTAGCTCCCACAGCTCATGTGTGCCTGTCGTCATGAAAAATCTCCCTTGAGCAAGCACGCGCTCACATCCACGGATGAGGCAGGCAGGAAATACGGTAACGCACGTCGGCCTCGAGTCATCGCAATGCGCTTCGCTAGGGCCTAGGGCTCAAATCCCCACAGCGCCTGTTGACAGCCAACTCTTCTAAAATGTTGTGTCCATATCGGAGTAAATCTTGGCTGATCAGGTTTGCCAGTCACAGGGAGGTCAGGCTTCGATTACCAGCCAGGTGTACTAAGGATGTGTTTTTCCTAAATGGGTTTTCCTCTACCTCTCCACGCAAATGATGGTACACTTCCTCTAACTTCAAGCTTCTTCATTCCTTCCCATTAGTGTAAATATGTATATATCCTGCTAGATATCGTGCTATCCAGATATTTACAGTAATAGGCATGTGTCGCGGTGCGAGAGTTGAAAAACGTTAGGACACTCTCATCTCAGTACAGCCGACCGGGATACGAACCCCGGCCTAGTTAGCCATCATCAAATCAAATAATACAACCCTAACGCCTTTATCCTCGTGCTAATATGATGCAGGTTTCTAAAAGTTATCAGATCCACGTTCAAACGTCTATACGTCACTCTTGATAGAGGTTTTAAGTTTAGTAGAACCTGCTTCGGTGGTCAAATTATCTAACACGCCAGTTTTGTGTTGAGCTAGACTACCGATGACAGGGAGATCAGGGTTAGAATCCCAGTCGGGTGTACCGAGGGTGCTTTTACACTCTTCCTCCACGTAAATGCAGTACTCAGTACCTAATTAGTACATACCTATTCAATAACCTGAACAGGTACTAAGACGCGGTGCTAAAAAAGTTGGCTAAAGTAGTATTTTTGTCAATGACGGTTACTCTACATCTTTACATCTTCAAAAAATGACACGAAAGAATATAACTTACTGGCGAGCTACTGTGCGAAGCCACCTTTTTTCAAAATAGATGTATTGCAACAAGCAAAAAGTACAAAGATTGTTTATCTTGCATTGATGATACATGATTTTGAAACAACTATGTACCTCAAACGGTTGGAATGTCGCGCAGACCAGAGCAACAACATACGTACCACGGTCCACTTGCAGCCCCCCTTAGGGACATCCTGAGGCCCGTTATGTGGGTGCCTTATCTCCATAGGTTGAGGTCCATCATGCGAAGAAAAAAGTTATTGCATAATTTAGCTAGAACAATTTAAAAATAGTGGTGATTCGCCCCAACTAAAACAACAGTGCGGTGGCACTCCTCGAACACCTTTGAGGTATACATAGAATACAAGTCACTAACTAATAGTTTCTTAGAATAACTTTTTAAGACATCCACTATAAACATAATTTTAAGATATAAAATACTTCTGCTGACAACATGTGTAATATGTTTTATTAGTTCTTTGTCACAACTACTTTGAAAAGTTTAAATTAAAATAGGCCTACACTTTATTGGCCCTTGTTTAATACCGAGTTGTGCAGCCCTGCTGAAAAGTGTAGCTTGAATCTTATTACCCTCCTCTGGAATGGAACTTGGGACCGCTGCCTGACCAATAAACCAATGAGTGCTTACTGTTAGTAACGGTACCGAGAAGTACTGCCAAATACTGTGCGCTCGACTTACCTGCAACAACAGAAATAACATATTGGTAAACAAGTAACGATTAGAGTCAATAAATGGTGGGCATATTATATTATACTTGGATGTTGTCAATAAATGGTAAGCTGGCCATACCCTAGATAGGATACACACACATACAAACAGAAATAACAGCCACATTTGTTTTGAGGAAAAAACAAGTTTTAGGTTATTTGTCAGGCCTGAGCTGGCTGAAATGCTGCCATCAATTGCGGGTATAATCTGAGCCGGCTGTCACACGTTTGCTCATACATGTGGGACAGTGTCGGGAATCTAAATATAGCCCAGTCCTACCACGACGATAAATACTGCATGTTGGGCCGGCGTGGACCAACAAAGAGGAGGCATCTTCATTGGAGCAGACCGGCTTGTACTATGTCGGGCCGGGAATCTAAGAGATGCAGATGGAAAACGTTCCTGTAATTCTTTCCATGAACATGTTAACAACATTTAAATGGAAAGAGTGCAATAAAGATAGTTCCTATTTTTATGTTTACACTTCAGTTTAATTTATCCTAGGGACGGTAATACTAGAGATATTATCAAGTGAAGGTGTAATCGAATTTTCTATGCGTCCTCGCCTTAACTTGTACCCTTTCCAGCTGCAATGGCAACGACGTGGAGAAGTTTAAACATATTCGAACTGTCACCATGGATGCCGATGGTGGTAGCTGTTTCATCAGGGTTGTTTATTTTGTAAATGTTTAAATGGAGACCATTCCGGTGGATACAATGCAGAGTTTCATTAGGTTAGGTCGTAATGGGGACCATTCAAAGTGGATACAATTCAGTCGTCTATGCCGATGTAACCCTCACACACCCTTGAGTCTGAGGACGGAAACAATACGTCGTTGACATGTCCTTGGTGCCGTGTTTTGGCTGGAAAATGTTTTATTATTTTCTCTTTTTCTGCTTGAGCTTAGAACTTTGCGCTATCCACCATTTTAGATTATACGGGTTTCTAAAGCAGACACGTTTTATAATATTAAGAAGTTGATTATTTCGAAGAGTCCAAGTTTTCAAAATAATTGGTGGGTATTTTAGCATTGCGGCCCCAAGAATGTAGAAAGGCTCGTTGCCGTTCGAATAGTCCAATGCAGTCATAGATCCGAAGTGCGTGCGTGGTAAGTGTGAATTCATCAAGTCTATAGTGCAAGAATCCTTGAGGCTGTTCTGATACAGTCTGAGTTCCAATAACAGCGATTCCAGTTCTCTTCTCTCACTCACGTATCGATGAGGCAATGGTAGTCAGTCTTTTTTTTTTTTGTTCACGTATCCCAAAAGTTGTTGTTGCATAGTGCAAATATTCCATCTAAAATAAATTGCATCCAAAATAATGTATTAGATAATAAGTTTTGAATGGAAGTATATATATATATATTAATATTACCTACCCCTAAGATATATTCACACTCCCCCGAGGGTACGCGTACCCCAGGTTGAATAGCACTGGACTAGAGCGTTTGTTGGTCGAACGTGTCACTGAAACTGTGAGACAGTAATGTTCCTAGTTCAATGTTTTAACCAAAGCCTTTACTAATACATCCCTTTCCCCTGGGATTCAATGATCTGATATTTTTAACCGGCAGATTTTAATCTCTTTTGTCGACTACATTCTCGAGCAATGACGAGAGTCGATTCATCCAGTTTTCGGTTCCTCCATGGAGGTATTGATCCGTTAGTGGGGGGGAAAAAGGGTGGGGGATGACAAAGAGTGAGTGACAGTGACAACTGCGCTACCAGCCTTAGGTTGCATACCGTGCAATAACAAGGCCGTCAACCTCCCAAAACAACGGCAGTCAAAACTAGGGCAGTGTTGCCAACCAAAAGTGGGGGGAAAAAACACTAACGCGCGTGTTACTGATTTGGTATGTTGAAAATAATCATACGTCTGAAAGCATTTTGTTTTTTCATCGGCTTAAGGAATCCAGCAGATAATAATTTGAACTTAAGAGTTAGTTTAGCTATTATTATTGTTGTTGTTATTATTATTATTATTATTATTATCATCATCATCATCATCACCGCGCCTTATTACCCGTTCGGGTTATACCCACTTACGCTAATGCGTTATGGTAGGGTGATTGTGAGATGAAATGGAGGACCTACAGTTTAACGTGGGATCCGAACCACGGTGGAGGCCTGATATTCCTCACATTCACAAGTTGTGATTAATACACGTCTTGTCAGAGGTGAAGGAAGGGTTTGGCAATTAGATAAATCTGTGCCGGGACCAAGGATTGAAACCCGGACCCCTAGCATAGAAGTCTGACACCTTACCCCTAGACCGCCAGGTCACCTTAGTTTAGCTGTTAAAAGTATATAATTATATTAACATATATACATTTGGCGGTTTAGCCAGCAGTACAGTTTTTTAAAAAAAACGAACAGGAGGAACACGGATAAAGGCGTCAGTGTAGTTTAGTCGAATTTGCCGGTGACGGGGAGGTCCGGGTTCGAATACCAGCAGGGATTACCAGGTGTGTTTTCCCTAAATGATTTCCTACTCTTTCTCCACACAAGTGCAGGTACATCCACTCTAAAGTTGTACCTTTCTAGACACTACCCTTTTTAATACAGGTATACGGATACCCCCTATGGTTAGTAAGACAAGGTGCACAAACTAAACAAAAAACTAAATAAATGCGCAAACCGTTGAGTGTACACAACAATCGCTTGCTAAAACTAACTTCACTTCACGCCTAAGATGATTATTAAAATTCACAGGGGGGGAGTTAAAGATGATCTTTACTCAAATACAAAATTAAAATAGAAGCTTGCTATTACCGAGCTGCACACTGAACTGTGAGGTGAATTTATCTCCGTGAATGTCTTCTTCTGTCACGATTCACGAATGTTAAACAAGAATGACTCATCGACATTAATTAAAGATGAAGTCATGTTGATGATGCATACAATATTTTCAGTTTGATAAATTGTCCAGATTTTCCGACCATAATCATTTCACTCGCAAACTATAACATTGTTTATAAGTAAAACACGTTCGCGCAATATTACGATACTAAAGTCACATGAACGATGGGTTTTCATCAAACATTTCGCTCCTCACGTCTATGTTATTCAGAAATGAGCGACTTTCAAGCCTAATGATGTAATTAAATTTTGGAAAACATTTATGTTCATACAAAAATAATAAAAAACAAAAAACTAGGTTAATTATTATAATATTTTAAACCTATTATTTATTTAGCTGTACAAAGTAGTTTTCCACCTATAAAATTGAAAAATGTTAATATTTTAATGAACATTTAAAAAAACTCGTAACTTTAGACCGCAATTTCTTCAAATTGGGCCACGTTACAAATATTTTATTCACATTCCTGGAAAACATTTTAATAAAGTAATAGAAAGTTAGTCTATTGGACATATTATAATTTATAAACAACATTATGCGTTGTTTTTTTGGTCGCGTCTTAAAAACAGTTTGAATTACTTAAAAGCAAGCATACATTAATCATTCTATTGGGATAGGGATAAGGTAAATAGCCTTTTAATGGAAATGTACCCAAATTTGCGTTGAGGGAGACGGGTAAACCATTCAGGCAAAGAAACCACAGTACACCCAACTGGGATTAGAACCTCGATCTCCCCACCATTAGCAGGCTAGTCTATTGTGAGAGTCACTGACGCCTTAGACTAGGGGTCGGCCAACCTTTCGACTTACAAACTTATTAAAGATCCTGCGATCACCAATAATTTCCCCACTTTACTTTTGCTTAATTTTTTCCCAATATATCTTATATTCTAATCCATTAAATATTTCCTCAAATATGTATGTCACCACCTTTATAGGAAACAAATATATAGAATAAATAAAATGTACATTTACATATTATAGGCCTACTACTTAAATTTCTTATAACATTACCGACAATACCGATTACCAATACCGATCAAGGTAATTTTAGTCACACTCAAATATTATTTGAAAGTATTTAATATATTTGAGAGCTTAGAAGACTCAAATATAGACTTTTCACGACAATGTAGTTTTCTTAAAAGATCGACCAGTTGCCGATCCCTGCCTTAGACAATGCTACCACCGGAGCGGGTAAATAGGTAAATTCATTGAGTGTAAAATAAGGCCGATATTACTATTTTTATCATCCATTACAACAAAGAAAATACAACACTATACTGTGTGCTAAAATGTCGTGTATTTTTTTATTGCCAAAGGTAGAAATTCTTAACTTTTTTACGACAGTAGAAAGGTTGTTCAGTAAAACATGAAACCACGATCCATTTATTTAAAGGTCATGGCAGAACAACCATTTTTATTTGATTGTGCCGTGCCAACAGTCCTTACTTTCCTTTGTTGAATTATATTGTTGTATAAACATATTTGATACTCACATAAACAACGTTCGTCCAACAATGCGTTCAATCAAATGTTACAGAAAAACTTGAAAAAACAAAAACAAAATGGCCGCTGCGACTTGCACTTTTATTACAAAGACCTTGCGGGGGAACGAATGAAAAGGACTTCTCCATCAAACTGTCAGAGTAAGGTTTTTTTTTAAAAAAAAAGAGAGAGAGAGAGAACAACAGTTTCCGCTGTGTTTGAGAGAAATGGACCACGTTTCTTACAGGAATGACGCCATTACTAAGAATTACTCAACAATAAAAGGCAGTAGGCCTAAAGGGAGCTTTTATAGCTTAGGTAATACGTGTAGCTTTGAAGGAGATACGGATTGTTAACTATTGTACTCTTTTCCATTTAACTTTATTCAACGGTGTTTTAATGTGGTATTCAACTTGAACTTTATAAAAACACATATATCAGCACACAACTTACAAACTAACTAGACATAAAACAGTAAGACCCCATTTATGTACCTGGTATTCTTCAGGTCTGTAGTACATGGGAAGAGATTAACTCCACAGTAAAATATTGATCCGTCCATAGAGCCCTGATTCGTAAGGTCCGTAGCCCGTAAGATTCCGCAGAAATTGGATCAACTTTACCTTTCTAAGTACTTCTTATGGACGGCTACGGAAAACCAACTATAGGTAGACAAATATATTAACATCAATATGCTAATAGAAATTAAAGCATCAATGGAAGTTGTCGCCATTTCATAAACGTATTTTTACTTTCTTTCATTGTGATAGTAAAAAAAATCGAACTCAATATTTTAATGGATGTCGGTGTTTAATTAATGGCACCCTAAACCCGAAAAAAGTATTTTGTGCAATGCCGTTTGTCTGTTACTGGCACTAGAGCAGAAACCATTTTACCGATCGGGTTAAGAAGACTTGGTACCTAGAGCCTTCATAAAGTTACGCAAAGATTTAAAAAAATTATATATCCAACCTTAAAATTAAGGGAAGTTTACTTAAGGATGAAAAGACCAAAACTCTATTTTCTCAAAATCTGCTATAGCAAGTTTGATTAAATTTCGTATTCAGGCATTGTTTAATATTACAAACAAAATTATAACCCTCATTTTCCCATGAAAATTATTTTGAGGGTACATAAGATTACATTTTCAATTTGATAATATCCCCGCAACTCTTTGAGATACGAAATATATTATTTCAGTTGTAATGCTATAAAAAATTAAAACACCTTTATTTGAAAAATATTTTTTATAAAACTAATAGTTTCTGAGCTATTACCAAACATATATTTTTAATTGAGGTCTGGGTAATTAATTGTTATGCTCTTTGGCGAACAGAAATGTTACATTTTTCTCAATTGTTTTTGTGACAATGTATATTATTACTTCATTTATGCTCTTTGGTGGAATGTTTTTGCAACCATGTATATTATTTCGTCTAGTATATTTTACAAGTTTTGAGTCAATATCCTCATTTCTAGGCAAAGGAGCGAGAAAGTTTGTTCGATGCACCGTACCATTTATTTATACGTTTTAGACCCGCGTCTTACTACCCGTTTGGTCTGTACGTTTATGTATTAAGCTGGTGTGTTAGGGATGAGGGAGGTTGAATCTTAGAAGAAGTGTACCCGCAACGGGGTTAGAATTCCAGTTGTGTGTATTGAAAGTGATTTTCTATAAATGGTTTTAAACTCTCCCTCCACGCCAATCTCCCTCTAAATTCCTCCTTCCTCATTCCTAACACATTATCGTACTGATTAAATATAAGCATAACCCAAAAGATTAGAAAGCCGCGGTGCAAAAAATAATCTGGGATGAGAGGGTTGGTTGGCTCTCCAAAACACCCCGCTTGGTGCTGCCCTGCCATCATCAGGTTATCTCTAAACACTACAGACGACCAGAGAGAGAACTGTTGAGTGTTTCCATCTCTCTTTTTAAAAGCGGAACACACATTTTTACACCTTGGTCAGTTCAAATGTAGTTTTTAAAATGTTACCTTTAAGATTTTTTCTAAATTTAATTAAATCCATACTCGCTTCGGTGACCGCGTGGTTTAACTCTCTACTCCTGTGTTGGACTAAACTGCCGAAGACGGGGAGATCGGGGTTCGAGTCCGGTCGAATGCAATGAGGGTGGTTTATCCTAAATGATTTTCCACTTTCCTTCCACGCAAATGCGGGTTCAATTCCTCTTAATTAAACCTTCCTCATCCCTAAATCATTAGTGTAATTAGTACATAGGTAGAGCCGGCTTCATGGGGGGTGCAGAGGGTGCGGTGCACTGGGCCCCGCCTCTGAAGGGGCCCCGTTTTAGCCTGCGAAAGGTTTACGATTTAATCAAGCTAAATAATATAAAGAAAAAATATTTATTATCCTTTTTTTCCTGTATATAGGTAGACATTTCCTCATAGCTAGAAAGTGAAGTACTTCTACTTAAAAAGATTCTAAAGGCATGTAATGATGAGAATCAACATTCATTGCAGTGATTAAACTTTCTCATAAAAAAGGGATATAGTGATATTTTACCCAATACAATTTTAGTCCTTAGTTTTTTCCTAACAATACCAGTAACGCTGGCATCAGCGGAAAGATCTTTTAGTAAGTTGAAACTTATAAAAAATTACCTTCATTCAAAAATGTCCCAAGAAGACTAAATTCACAAGCAGTGATGTCAATTTATATGAAGAAGCTTGTAGATGTGATTAAGAAATGGGCTTCACAGAACAAAAGGCGATCTCTATTTAAAAAAAAGGTATGTTATATTGGTTATCAAATTTTAGTTACAATTAATATGTACATTTAATTTTGTAGTTTTAGGTGTCTTTCATGGGCCCCAAAATCAATAACTGCACCCGGGCCTACTCATATAGCAAGCCGGCCCTGTACATAAGCGTATAACCCGAACGGGTAGTAAGACGCGGTGCTAAATAAAAAAAAAATCCATCAATGTCTGTCGCACCTGACAATAAACTGACTTGAAAGATCGACAAATCACAACCGTTCCGGTGGAAGAGGGAGACAGAAAATCAATCACCGCTGTAAAAAAAAAACTTGTTCTTATACTGTGCTCCAGGTGTACTCGAGATGTTTCCATGAAAAAACAAAGTCAGATTCAAATTATGTCTTTACTGCTTGATAAACACGTTCATAAATAGAACTTCCAGCTTTGGAAAGGGAACAGTTAGGAAGCATATTAAGGTGAGTGGTACACATATATATTTGTTTTGGAAAGGGAACAGTTAGGAAGTATATTAAGGTGAGTGGTACACAATATATATTTGTTTTGGAAAGGGAACAGTTAGGAAATATATTAAGGCGAGTGGTACACATATATAGTTGTTATCACCGCGTCTTACTACCCATTTGGTGTATACGCATATGTACTAACAACAGTAGTGTATTAGGGATGAAGAAGGTTGACTTTAGAGGAAGTGTACCCGCATTTGCGTGGAGGGAGATTGGAAAACCATTTATGGAAAAAATCTTAGTACATCCTCCCGGGATTCGAGCCCCGATACCCCCGTGGTCGGCAGGCCAGTTTAATGCGAGGGTGACGCCTTAGACCATGCAACCAGAGAAGCGGGTGGTCCGCATATTCATCGAACACTTATCAAGTGTTCTGCCGTTGGGGAAAGATTGAGAAACACTGCCGATCATAACGCAACTATAGTTCAAGATGTTAGTAGCCTGTACCAGCAAAATTCATCTCATATTTTTTTCCACGACTCACCGCCCGGCCGGGACATCTGTATTTAGCCTTGTTTCACAATGGAGTAGCAAGAGGAAGGTATAACTTAAACATTAGAGTAAAATCAACCAAATTCGCGTAGGGTAAGAAACCATTTAGAGGAGAAAAAACTATTACACCGTCCGGGAATCGAGACTCAACATCCCCACCACGGGCAAACCAGACTAGATGATGCTGACGTTCAGCCCGCGTGCCCACCGGTACGGGTCTCCTCATCCGGTTATTCATCATATGTCATATCAGATACATTTTCATCAAGACCCAGAACACTTGCACTGATAGTAAAATAAAGGAGATCTTTTTTTAAGGTTTGATTCTCATCGTGTTAAGGGCAACTTAGCAAGCATCCTGCCCACTGCCGAGACCAGGCTCTGAACTTTGATGTTTAGCCACATGAGGGCGGAGGAGTCAATCTACACGCCTATTACATCACTTTTTATCAACAACACCTTTGTGAGTTTCTAATAAAAAAGTATTTTTAAAGTATCTGGAGATAAAAAAAAAGTTGAGACTTTTAATGCATAAATAATAGTTCCCGCTTCGTCGCTCCGAGGAAAGCTCTTCAAACGCGACCGAGAGCGGCTCTGAACTGTTGTCAAATGGACTGGTTGGTGCAGAAGTGGACCATGTACTACCTCGTGAGATATAGATACTGGGTCTAAACGACTTACAAAGCAACTTTACCTTGAACAGCATCGCCTCCTGACACCAAGCCCTAAAAGCAGGAATATACCAGGGCTGTACGACTATTAACTCTGTCGATAGCGCACCTGTCTAGTGAACCAAGGGTCACAGATTCGATTCCTGACAAGGAGGAAAATAATGACCATGGGGGAAATTGATTGGTGAATTGAAGGTGTTGGAACAAGGTATGGTGTTTAGTTTTAAATTAAGTTAAACACACATCGCCAGCATCAGTGGTCACGAGGATTAGGTCTGGTACGCCAGTGAGAGGGTTAATTACCCCGGTTGAGTGTAATGAGGGTGATTTTTCTTAAATTATTACCCACTTTTCCTCATCCCTGCCTCATTAGCGTAATCACTAATAAGGGTTGATACACACTTTAAAAGTTTTAAAATTCTCTGACTTCTACAGGTTTTCCAAACCATTAAATATGAATTTTCTGTGTTGCTAGTTTCACTTTTTACTATTAAATTTTTGACATATATATATATTTGTGTTATTTTTTTTCGCGTGTAGCACTAATATATATATATATATAATATATATTAGTGCTACACGCGAAAAAAAATAACACAAATAATGTCAATGCTCTTCAGAAAATTGTATGAATCTGATATAAAACTACTAAGTTTGAATTGTGTTTTTAACTTCCGCTTCGTATTTCGAAAATTACTGCAAAAAATATCCGGAGTTTTTTTTCTGACTTATCTCTGACTATTCCTTATCATACATATGACATTCCCTGATTTTTCCGGTCATATAATTAAATGGAGATAGTCCGGACGGGTAGTAAGAATCGTTGGGGGACAATGTTAATCAAGTGTTTGAAATCTGTGTAGCAAAGCACCATGGGTCAAGAAACATTGCTGCTTTACTCCATCAAATGATGCACCCTATTTTCAGCGAACATGTCAGACAACACGTACTAGCGCTGCTTGCGGGCAAAGTACCCCTCAAAAGATACAGACAACACCACTCAGTAAGTGTCACTTATTCCCCTTTTACACGCCGCGATGTTAAGAACTCCATTTCACAGTCCATTTCTTGTGATCGATCTAACCTGGTTTCCTCGTGGGGTGTATTTACCCCTCCTTCACCGACACGGCCGGTCGGATATTTCCAACAGGGTGAACCACTGTTTATATATAATCAAAAAATCCGTATAAAATATTTTTATGACGACTGAGTGGGCAGGGAGCCCCCTTTCACCTTTAGGATTTCTTCACAGATGAGTAAATATCACTTGTAGATCTAGTAGTATTCTTGTACGAAGAAACTTTGAAAAAAAAAAAACTAACCTTTCTGCAGTCAACATTGAAATAAGATTAAATGGTTTATCACTATCACTTCACGCTAATGTGGATACAGTTCTTCTAAAATATTCCGTTTTAGTACCAGCTCGTCTGTACATGCGGATAGCTCAGACTAGTAGTAAGACGGATGCACACACAGAATAACTGTTTTCTGGGATACGAACCACCCTTGTGGATTAGTAGAGAGCGAAGAAGCCTGCAAGACTGAGGAACCCTGAGACGATTTCTGGAAGGCTGACCAAGATAATTACAAACTACACACAGTGATCTAATCAGTAAGTATCCCGGAGATACATGGAATTGGCTGTGTAGAGTTAAGAGTGACGTTCTAAAATAGGTGAGTTTGTAAGTCATGTGCGGATACAAACGTGTTTAGAAAGTGCACGTCTATCGTTGCGGATAGAGTGAGCTCTTTCCAGGGAAATTCAACCATCCAGACAATAACCCACGTAACCTTGCGGTGCTAACGGGTTGTGGTGCGTAACGAGACAGAACACCGGACAAGGTTACGCTACAGAAGTGCAAGGATCGGCAGGTAACTGGACCACAGCAGGACCTACCTTTAGTGTCAATATGGAATATTATGTAGGTAACAAGCAAGAGTACAAGGAACGACAGGTAACTGGACCACAGCAGGAACTAACCATTATTTCAATATGGAATATTATGTAGGTAACCAGGAAGATTACAAGGAACGACAGGTAACTGGACCATAGCAGGACCTACCATTAGTGTCAATATGGAATATTATGTAGGTAACAAGCAAGAGTACAAGGAATGACAGGTAACTAGACCACTCTACGCTCATTGAACCCTCTCCCCACTATGTAAAGTTTAGATAAGACATTTATGATACATATATGTCAATCAATATTTGCAATTATTATCATTTGCTAGTAATTAATAAATAAACTATATCGGTATGAACTAAATAAGTGGTGCGACACAATTGTACATTCTTTCTCCCATGGTTGTGAACAAAATTTTCAAAAATAGGTTTTCAATAAACAGTAAGATTTTCTCA
Source organism: Timema bartmani (assembly GCA_902151455.1). Taxonomy (NCBI): domain Eukaryota; kingdom Metazoa; phylum Arthropoda; class Insecta; order Phasmatodea; family Timematidae; genus Timema; species Timema bartmani. Next base: position 14,926 of record CABFWB010007937.1, read on the forward strand.
GAAAAACAAGCCCATCATCTCGTTAATCATATATATATATATATATATATATAAATGTAAAACAAAATTGTTTAAACTACTGTATTTAAAAAACAATCATTTGTAAATTAATTTTATCTAAAATTATTTATATTTGTAAAAATAAAATTATATTATTTATCATAAAATAATTCCTACGTATTCATTTTGAACTAAATCAAGTTCATATCCGAAAATGTTTAAATTTTTTAAATTTTGTCATAAGTAAACGACCATTAAATTAAATTATTACTTATCATGTAAAATAGTCACATAATACCAATTTTCAACCAAATAATTGGAGTTGTTTTCACTTTAAAATTTCTTTTAAACAGTCATCAGTTACTACTAACTACTATTATTAGAGCAAGTTACGAAAAATTTGGAATTCAAAAAATCTCTCATCAGTAAACTACCCTTAACTTAATTCGAGGGATAGGGTCAAAATCACATAAGTGCCTTGAGGTATAGCTTTATAAAAAATAAAGAAAAAATACATTACCAGCTAGACATGTCACTTTCAACTGGCTTCATTTTAAAAAATTATTTGAAATCCGAAATTAAATGAAAAGTCTAGGCTAATTAATTTTTTATTCGGTTTAAACTGTGCTCAAATTTATAACAGCCATGTAAGTAACCACATAGTTTTTGTTTATTATGATATTTCCTTATAATTTTTAAGCTCATGTCTACATTTACGAAAATCCCAATATAAAACACCCCACCCCGCTCCCATACTCCAACACAAGTTTAACTTTTACATTAGATTTTTATCAGTATGGCAATATTTTTGTTACATTTTCCGGGTCTACAAGATCGTCCTACATCCAGCTCCCTGTCAAAATACAATTTCCCTGTGGGCGTTACTCCATACAACAGTTTTCTATGTCAGGCGGTTAATGAGAAGATACGGACAGCAGGAGCTCTTAATAATTAGCGTCTCGGTTAAGACGCGGAAAGCGAGAGGGAAAATTAATTATATATCCTCCAATCCCTCTGCAAGGACCTCATTAAATAACCTACTGACAGCTAACTCGCTATAAAAGTGTGTCCTCCAAGTCGACCTAGATAATAGTGTTTAGAAATCTGGTATGAAAGTAGCTCTTATTCACATCGGTGGACATGCGGACTAAGACACCAAGATTGTCTAGTTTGGTTCGCCGGCGACAGGAAGTTTGGGGTTGGAATCCCGGCTGGGTGTAGTGAGGGTTATTTATCACTCTCCCACCCTTTTGTTTAGTTAAGGTGGGGGTGTAAAGAGCGCGAGAGAAGGCCAGTGTTCTTGCAGTTTTTATATATCAAAACTTTTTTTTTGTTTAAATAAATCAAATATTGCTTCTATACAGAGTTTAATTTTCTGCACACGGTTATATCAACAGTTCTTGAATATCAGTCAAGGATGTCCTAGAATTTAATGACAACTATTTCTATTCATTTAAAAAGATTGTCATCTAATGCCACTATGCTCAGGACAGATCTTCAACAACAACTGTTAATATCATCATGTGGAGAAAATTAAACTCTATGTTTCTACTTGAGCAATATCTTATTTATGTTGGCCAAAAAAAGTTTTGCGATAAAAATTGCAAAAACGCTTGCATTTTCTTGCTTTCCCTTCATCCCCAACTTAAAATAAGGATAGTCCGCAAGGGTGGTAAGACACGATGTGGAGAAATAGCAAAGGTAGCTCTCGCTCCCGGCCGCAGAGCCGTGGGGTGTTCGGGTAGGTCCAGCCCAAGCAGGGGCCGTTTCAGTTTCACCTTTAATTTGATTAATAATTCATTTGAAACTGATTTTAAAAACTGACGCACGTAATTATAATATGTAGTATAGGCCTAATGTTTGTATGCCCGCACTGGTGAGCACGCGGTCAGGCTCATTTAGTTTGGTTTGCTGGTGACGGGGAAGTCAGGATTCTAATTCCGGGAAGGTAGGAAATTAATCAGTCAGTTCAGAAAGTGCATATTAAATAAATTACCTCACATAAGAATAAACTAAAAAAAATTCCCCGCATCTTATTAAATCACGCTAATGTGATAAGGATTAGTAAAGTATAATTTAGAAGAAATGTGCCCGAATGTACGTAGAGATAAAGTGGTAAATCATGTAAATATATTATAATCCACGGTGTATGTTTTATTTTTTTTAATATATATATATATATATATAATATTATATACTGTTCATAAAATGTCGAAGCCTCGACCTACGAGGTCATTCACTCCCCCCGTCCCCTCAGAAGAGAATTAAAACTCAGGAAGAAGACAAAAAGTGTTATCCGAGATAAGTGGGGCTTTAGAAAGGTACTTCGGCGTCCGCCCGAGGAAGAATTCTCATGCAAATGAGGTGGAGGTGGCCCTAGCGAGCTACACGGGAACTAACCGGAATGAATGGCTTCATTACGCGCTGGGGACGAGACAGTGGCTTCGGCGAGCAGCTCCTGAGTTTTTTTATTATTATTATTCAGAGGAGCTCTTTTAACTTTTGGTGAGTTTTATCCTTGGTGGCCTAAGCCTTGGCTCAGTCGCTAGGGCCATGCTCACTGATCCAGGAAGATGGGGATGGGGGCGGAAATGTATGAATATGTAAATTTAAGACAAGGTACACTGTTATTATGAAGTGGTATCCATTTGGCTACTACAGCGAGTGTACTACCCCTGGATTGACACGAGCACGGATTCACGGTCAAATAGTCCCAATCATGCCATCAGGTATAATAAGATTACCCTGCGTGCTGTTTACTTCCCTTGATTACTAATTTAACACCTTATTAGCAGGTGATTAACCTGCGCCCTCAATCAAAGTAGGGAGACAAAGCTGGACCACCGGGATCCATAGTGGAACTTCTTTTGGACTGCCCTCGCTAAGTTTGACTAGGCATTGTCAGTAGTGTAGCTAAGGGGGGCGGGGGNGTGATCCACCCCGGGCGGCACTTTTGGTCTAATGCAACGAAAAGTTTTTATTCTACCGGGGTAGTAACCTACAAGGCTTCAGACGTAATTTTATTATTTACTACTAAAGAAATAAAATGTAAATACATAAACAAAACACATTTCCCTATAATTCAAATTCTTATGAATAAAACAATAAAACTCAACTTGGATTTCTTAAATATGTATATATATATAACATATAATATACATATATAGCATTTAACATGTATATAAAACATGTGGTGGAAACTTAATCCTAAAATATTTAAGCCTGAATCCAGCGTAGACCATGTTCGGGCTTTCACAATGGAAGGAGTTGGAGATTATAATCCGACATGGAGCAACAATTGATAAAAAGGTACAAAACGAGGTTAAAAACGAAGTGAAGAAGTGGAGGGAAATACTTTCAAGATTGTTGGATATGATTAAATTCCTAGCTAAACAGAATTTAGACTTACGGGATCATCGAGAAGGAATTTACTATGAGACTGATGCTGAATTTGAATCAACGGAAAATAGTTGAGATTTTTTTAGAATAGTTCATTTGTTGGTGAAATACAATCCAGTGCTATGTGAACATGTTTTAAAAATCAAGCTGGGGGAAAAGTTTGCCAAATCCTATATGTCACCTACTATTCAGAACACGTTTATATAAATTTTGGGAGAAAAAGTAAGAAAGCAAAGTTATCGAGCTAGTAAAATAAGCCAAGTACTTTCCTAAGATATCCGACAGCACACCTGATATTTCCCATAAGGATCAAACGAGAAGAGTTTTGCGCTACGTTATAATCGATAGAAATAAGGTAAAGGTAGTGGAATAATTTGTTGGTTTCATTGAAACAAAAGGCAAAAATTTTTAAAAAAACGACGGAATTGGTATTCAAAATTGTAAAGGACAAGCATATGGTAATGCTGATTTGATGGTTGGTCAACATACTGGCGTTCAGAGATGTATCAAGGAACTTGATAGAAAAAGAGAATTTGTCACAAGTAAAGATAGCACGCTGAATTTGGAGGATATTCATGCAGCTTCTGTTACGTTTTTTTTGAAGTGTGGAGAGTTTGTTCACGTATTTTCTTCCATGAGCCATAGCTTGGGTATTTTGATTACAGTCACTGGTCAAAGTGTCATGCGCGGAGTAGAAACTCGGTGGAGTGCAAGGGGCGAAGCTGTGAATATTGTGTGTGTGTGTGAGTGTGTGTGTGTGTATATATATATATATATATATATTCAAAAAATATCAAGTGCTTTAGAACATTTAGCTTGTGCTAAAGAAATTACCAGAACAGATGCTGGCGTTCTGCTTGGTGCGTAACAATCGTTTACCTTTCTGTGCTTTCTTGGCCTGTGGGAATCTGTCCTTCTAGGAATTAACAACATATAGACCTACCTCCAAACAAAAGAATTGAACGTACAATAATGTGATATAAATCTCGAGGCTTTGAAAGGAATTTTAACCGAAAATAGGGACGAACAAGTTATCAATTCAATAGCCTATGCCAAATAAATTTATGATGATCTTGAGATAATCATGGAGCGTCAACGTCGATGTAGAAAGATAAAAAAAAACTGGTGGCTGGTGAAGAATCGCGAGATGCTGGACTGGCATAGGCCTACATAACTGAGTTGAGGAGAGAAATGTTTTCTTCGTTGGACAGAGTGATCCAAGGAATTACTCTCAGATTTCAACAACTTCATCTTCTTGCTGAGAAATATGTCTTTCTCACTCCATCGAATCTTTGATTTCATACGAGTGTCAACTAAATAATAACTATAGGTACAATGACATTTATAAGTAAGGGTTCCTCGTTGAGAGAAAAAGACTTTTAGAGTTGTATTGTTGTTGCTGCTGCTACGCAAGATGAAACAGAGACGTGGAAGGAAGATCCCCTTGAACTTTTGAAGTTTATTTTAAAAAATACAGTCTTGGGAACTCAATTCCAAATATTGTAATATTTCTACAAACTCTCTTAGCAATTAATGTTGGTGTTGCTGCCTGTGAAAGGAGTTTTTCTAAATAAAACTTGATCAGGAATTGCTTAAGATATACAACGAGTACCTTACGGTTAAGAAATCTTGCCATACCTTTTATAGAACAGTAATTAACAGACGAAATAAACTTGAATAATATCATCGACATTTTTTCTAACAGAAAAGCAAGAAAAATAACATTGTAGAATGTTGTAATTAAATTGTTCACTTCAGAAATAAACAAGGTGTCTTTTTTTTTTTTCCTCTATACATCTTTTTTACTTTTGTCGAAGTATGTTGTGTAATGAGAGGGGCGGCAAACTCAGGGACCGCCCCGGACAGCACAAACTATAGCTACGCCACTGGGCACTGTATTTTATTTTAATTTAATTAGTTTGTACACTTTAATGTGAGTGTAATGGTTTATCATACATGTTTCTCTAGTTACAACGAGGTGATATATAGACCCTACTTCTTTGAATCCAAAAAGTTTTTGTCCAATTTGATAAATACTTCTCTAGATCCAAAGAGAATTTGTCATAGTTAATATAACATATTTTCCTTGATCCGAAAAGGTCACACAATATTAAAGCGATCACCGCTTACATTCTCTCCACGAGAAGTTCACATGAGGACCCGAACGGGAATTAAACCCGACCCACAAGATATGGCTGGGGTTAGAGCCACGATGCTCTCGACCACAGGCTGGGGCCGGAAAGAAGTTCCCGGACCGATAGTTTCGAGGTCCCCCTCCCCCGCTTCTGCCTTGGCCCGATGACCTACTCGGCCAGTAATACTCAAGGTTCCCTATGCAGGCAGGCACTTACATTGCTACAGATGTAACAATCAGGATAACACAATATTGTCAATTGTGCATTGTGGTCGTGGTTTTCTCCTGTTACTTTCACGCATATGCTGGCATCCTTTCTTCTAGAGTCTATCATACTCATCCCTACCTTTTTTTATTTACATCCATTACAGTTTCCAGCCTATGGGTCCGGGTCAGTTTTTTTATTCAAGCCATATATTTTCCACTACTGCCTTGCTAGGCCGATCGTAGCTTCACATGCCTTATAAATTAACTTAATACTAGGACAGGATCAACATCCAATCCCCGGCCGTTAATTTATCAACGTGAAAGGGTAAACCCATATTTCATCAATTATAATTTTTTTT
>CABFWB010007938.1:9781-21012 GCA_902151455.1 Timema bartmani
CTCTTCCTAATATCACATCCAGACTATGCGCTCAAGCTATCCACCTTTCTCCCTCCTCTTCCTAATATCACATCCAGACTATGCACTCCATTTATCCACCTTTCTCCCTCCTCTTCCTAATATCACATACCAGACTATGCACTCCAGTTATCCACCTTTCTCCCTCCTCTTCCTAATATCACATCCAGACTATGCGCTCAAGCTATCCACCTTTCTCCTTCCTCTTCCTAATATCACAACCAGACTATGCGCTCAAGCTATCCACCTTTATCCATTCCACAAGCTTTTCTTAAAACTGTTCCTCCTTCAAACCGGAACCAAGGTCCCAGAATAAATTTCTAACATGTTTAAAAATGGAAAGTGTGGCGCGTTTGCCTCTTCAGTCAGCTGTTTGGGCTCAATCGCTCACATGGCAAAATACATAAAGTGTACCTTAAGAAGTTAATGAATAAACTCAATGGCTCACCTTGATGCGTCTTGTTGGACCCCCAATGTCTTGGCCACTACCACAAAAGGATTGAATTGCGTTCTGATGACCACTTTCTCGCCATATCCAATTATTATTACCTACTTATCCTCTTCCTACGAGATAGTATTTAATGTATAGATAACAATTACTCACTTTTGTTAAAGTTTCCTCTAAGCCCTCTTCTGTTCTACCAGATATAATAAGAAGTCGTGGAATCTCATCAGTAGGTAGTCCATCATTTACCTTCTCTTTTTTATGAGAGCGCAGCACAACATGACCGACTACTCCGTTTAATCCAACGGAGTTAACAGCAGCCAGACCTCCAGACCAAGGCATGGGCTCTGTTACTACCTGCAACATAAAATAATGCCTCTTAAAAGTTTTTTAAATTTTTATTTGTAATGCTATATCTCGAAATAACAATATTAAATTGTAAATTATAAAAATATAGTCGGTAAATGCATGCTATTACTCGCCCAGTAAATTGCTGACATGTTGCCTGCTTTCAAGAAATGTAAAACTGGGAATATACAAAATAATAATTTTACCGGTGGTTCTTTATAGGTGTGAAACGTGGTCTCTTAACTTACATAATGAAAACAAATTTAGAGTGTTCGAAAACAAAGTGATTCGGCAGATATTTGTTCCAAAATTGACTGAGGATACGATGAATTACATACCCTGTACTCATCAAAGGACATTGTTAAGATAATAAAGTCTCGTATATTACGGTGAGCAGGACATGCAGCGCGAACGGGAGAATTTAGAACCTTGTTCAGGGTATTGGCCGGTAAACCCAATGGGAAGAGACCATTGGGGAGACCTAGATGCAGATGGGAGAATAACAATAGAATGGACCTGAAAGAGATAGGGTATAATGAGGGGGACTAGACGTTGATAAAGCAAGAAAGGAATAGTTGGCGTAGTTTTGTAAGTATGACAATGCACTATCGAGTTTATAATGCCATATATTAGGTAAGTAATGCTATAACAGTAAAGTTTTTCAATTAAGCCTAATTTCGGCATAAATTTATATGCGCATTAAATCAAAAAATCAAAAATTAATAGTTAAATGAAATAAGTAAATTATTAAATATTTGAATAAATAATACAAAGTTTATTTTAATACTATTTTATAAACAAGTTACTCATCAAAGAATATACTTTAATTTTGTACTGTAATTACAACAATCCATTTAATTTAATTCAGCATTATTTTACAAGGAAACTATAAGCTAACAACATTATTGGCCTAAGATATTGAATTATATAAAATAATTTTGAATGTGAATTTTTATATCTATCGTAAAACTTATAAATAGAACCACATTTCCCCCTTATTCCATTTTTACAGGCATTAAACCAGTTGTAACTTAATTACACACCTTAAACTTTTCTTCAACTAATGCCGGTACTTGTTGAGATGGCTTGTTGTAGTTATAATTTGGTGGTATTTTTCCCGTCTCCATTGCAATCAATACTTTAACAATAGACACAAGTGCTGAGGCATGCATCAGTATGACCGAGGTTGGACTTGATGGAGCCGATTGGAAGAGGCTTTTGTCTGTTACAGAGAAGAACTTTGGCCAAAGCATTCAGTTCCTTGGTATCTGAATCCTGAAAAAACATTAGCTATTTAGGTAGATATTAACCCATATTAATGACATTTTTCTTTAAGGAAACATATGAGCTTAGGGTAGATATTTTGGGAAAACTTATATATACCAATAAGTAGGTAGCTTTAAGATTAAATGGAAATAGTGAACGTTCACTTAATTTAAGTCATTTGTAAAATTGCCCTAAGCACAGCACTAATTTAATTAATAAATATGTAGTAGTTGCTAGAATATTAGAAAATAAAATCAAGTTCTCATCTGCCCTACTACTTCTTTAGTAGTCTAATGCTTTAAGAGAGTATTGGTCCTGTTGTGAATTGTGTGTCTTTGCATTTGCTATTCGCGTTTTGTTTTACTGTTGTCGCTTTCTGTTGGCATGGGCCTGTAGTCTTTTGTTTTGTTTATCTAAAATGAAGCGACCGAACTGGGTCCTCTTTTGTGGGCGTGTTATAGTAAAATATTAATTAAGTCTAAGTTGTTTAATTCATTGTTCCTCTCGGTTGTTATAAATAGGGATTCCTCAGCCGTCAATTCACGAACATTGGTCCACGTGGGTTGGATCGTTAAGAAAACGAGTGACTAGGTTACAGTGACGTTAGTGATTTGTGAGCGAGCCACATAAATAGCATTATCAGTGTAATATTCTCGAGAGTATAACAATAAGCTGTGCATCTCAAACGTTCATTTTAGTACAATTCTGTATTTTACATTTATTTAGTGGATTTAATAATAAGTATTGACCTCTATGAACCGTTTCAACAAACACAAGGTCTTTCTTCGCCAGATATAAACATTACAATCAACCATCTTATCTTTGTAGACTGAGAAAGCGCATGCGCGCAACAACATTGTGACGTCACGCTATTGGACAGCTGTAACAAGTCAAATTTAATAGTGAGTTTCATCACAACGAGCAGTGTCGTGCCCACAACTATAGTAAATTAGCTTAGAAGGTTTAAAAAAAAGTTACTTTGCATAAGGTCAGTCTGTGCATGTCTTACTTATTCTCTAACATCTCATAATTGCTTTAAATAATTATGGTGCAAGAACAACTTAATTCACTAACCAAAAATCGTGGTGATTTAAGTGGAAGCCTCACACGTACTCATACATTTATAGATAAATTTAATGAAAGCAACACAAACATAAATGAAGTGAAGGTGCGTTATCAGAAATTAAGTGGCATCTGGAACAAATTTCAGATAGTTCAATTGCAAATTGAACAAATTGATCTAGAGTCAACTACTGAAAATGAATGATATAGGCAGAAATTTGAGGATAAATACTTCACAATTTGCGCAACTATGCAGGATTTAATAGAACAAACTACGGTAGCACCAGGTTTACCAATTAATGGTTCAGCAGAGTCAGTAAATTCAAGTTCACACTCCTGTAATAATTCAGGTATACGATTACCTGCAATAAAATTAACTACTTTCTATGGCGAATATGAGAAATGGTCAACCTATGAGAACAGTTTCAAGGTCATCGTACATAATAACGAACAAGTGCCTACAATCCAGAAGTTTCAGTAACTTGTGTCATCACTTTCAGGTCAGGCCACACAGTTAGTACAGAACCTACTCCTTATGGTAGATAATTATTTAGTGGCATGAAAGGTACTTGAGGATTGATAGCAAAACAAAGTCTTATTGCGTCTACCCATATAAGGTAATTGCTAGACATTCAACCTATCTGGAAGGAATCTGAGGTAGAATTACTACAATTCATTAACACCGCAAAGATTAACTTAAATGCAGTTATGGCGCTCGAAATTGACATATCTCTACATGACCTCCTTCTTGTCCATCTCTTCACACAGAGAATTGATGCTATGCCAAGGCGAGAATGTGAGCTAACAATTTCTGATAAGTCATTCTCAAAATGAAATAGTTTCATTGAAATTTTGGAACGCCGAAGGAAGGCATTATAAAATATTAGGCCATTTGATAATTAACTTATCAATTTAGGCAAATATGATATTAATTTCAAAGTGACGAGTTTGCCTCGACACACCAACTCACTAGTTAGTACTTCACAAAGGCAATACAAGAAATTTATGCAGTGCTTATGGTCATGTCCTTTGCTGTGGGATGATGTGCTTCCCATAGAACTGCAAGAAGAATGGAATTTGCACTACAATCAAATGACACTCCTAAACAACCTAAAATTACCTCGATTGGTTAAGTGTCATGGCACTATAACCAACACCCAAATACACGTATTCGCAGATGCATCCGAAGAAGGATTTTGAGCTTGCTTGTATCTTCGCTGTGTCAACAAACATGGGGCCATCAGCGTACATGTTCTCTGTTCTAGGTCACGGGTGGCCCCTCTGCAGCAGATATCACCACCTCACTTGGAATTATGTGGTGATTTACGCTTGGTGAGACTTTTAAAGAAGACTACATCGTCATTATGTCCACTCGTTAACAGCATACATCTATGGACGGATTTTACAGTTGTGCTAACATGGCTGGTGGCTACACCTACAAGATGGAAGATCTTCGTAGCAAACAAGGACTCAGAAATTCAACGTCAGCTTGTGATTGGAAACACTTTCCAACACAGTGCAATCCTGCTGACATCCTTTCCAGAGAAGCAGTTCCAGAAGACCATTGCAAGCACAAAAATTTGTGGTATGAGCCAGATTGGCTGGCAAAGGAAGGTGACCAATGGCCTCATTGTAAATATATTACACCCGAGGAAGAGACAACCGAACGTAAGAACCAAGCAGTGTAAATAGTAGTGACACACAATCCTGGGAAAACTGTCACGAGATTCTTATTACTAACCAGATTACAGTGAGTAATAAATTATTGTTTTCGCTTCATAACCAATGCAAGAAAACAATAAATTAGGCACCAAGGTCTGATAACGGTAAAGTAGCTTCTATAATATCATTTCATCAGATAGCTACAGCTATCATCATATTCACAAGAGGTTAAAGATCTCCAAGATCTACGAGTGGAAGGTCGATCGCAGCATGCTGAGGTGAGTACGACTAGAAACACCTTATCATCTTGATAGCAAGCTTCAACCTCATAAGTTTAATAATCCAAAATGAGCATCTAAGATTACTTCATGCTGGACCCGAGTTGTTACTTATAGCTCTCAGACAACGATATTGGATAGTGAATGGCTAGAGTGTTGTACGCCAAATAGTCCACAAGTGTATGAAATTCTTCAGGCTAAAGGCAAGGGCAGCCCAGAAAATAATGGGACATTTACCAAAATATCATGCACGTTCAGCAAGGATATTTATGAACTGTGGTGTGGGTTACGATGGTCCATTCTTAATTCGTCAAGGCGGGTGGCGTAGCAAGATCAAGGTAAAATGATACACAGCGATATTCATATGTTTTGCAACAAAGGCTATCCATATTGAACTGGTCAGTGATCTTACGACAGATGCCTTGATAGCAGCACTTCATAGATTTTCTGTCAGACGCCGAAGAATTAACATTATCTACAGTGATAATGGTACTAATTTTGTAGGGGCCAGTAATAATTCTCTTCGAGCTGTCTAGAAATTATTTCAAGATGAAAAGTTTAATTAACAAGTGGCTGGTTTTACAAGTGTTGAGGGAATACAATGGCATTTTATCTCGCCAGGATCACCACACTTTGGTGGCCTTTGGGAAGAGGGTGTCAAGTCGATGAAGTTCCACATGAAACGTGTTGTAGGCAATACAAGTCTAACCTTTGAAGAGCTGTGTGCAGTCTTGGGATAAATATAAGCTTGCCTCAATTCTAGTCCTCTTTGTCAACTATCAGCCGATCCCAGTTATCCTCAAAGTCTGACCCCTGGTCGTTTCTTGATAGGTGAGCCTATCACCACAATACCAGAGTAAAACTACACACACATTCCTATGGACAGACTGTCTAGGTGGCAACTGGTTCAACAATGCACCCAGTGGTTGTGGAAGTTGTGGTCATCCGACTACTTAAGCCAGCTCCAGCAGCGTTCCAAGTGAACTACTGTATCCCCCGATATTCAACCAGGGATGGTTGTGCTCCTGATGGACGATAATGTTCCTCCTATACAGTGGAGATTGGTAGGGGTGGAAGAAATCCATCGTGGTATTGATAATCGTGTTCGAGTAGCTACCGTACGTCATCCAATGTTGTTAAACGGGTGATACAAAAGCTGTGTCTCCTACCAATCGACTCAATTGACTAATGTACAGTAGTGCTTCCAGTGTTTATTATATTTTATATTGTTCTATTTAAGACCTTATAACTTTGTTGTTAAAAATGTGTGTTATTTTAGAGGGGTGGTATGTTGTGTATTGTGTGTCTTAGCATTTAATATGAGCATTTGGTTTCAATGTTGTCGCTTTCTGTTGGCATGGGCCTGTAGTATTTTGTTTATCTAAAATTGAAACGATCGAAGAGGATCCTCTTTATGCGCGTGATATAATAAAAAAAGATTAAGTCTGAGTTGTTTAATTCAGTGGTTCTCCCGGTTGTTATAAATGAGGATTCCTCAGCCGTCAATTCCCAAACAGGTCCTGTACCGCCATTGCTCCCAAAAGTGACAAAATACATTATGCAGACTCTTAGGGAAATCATGTTTACGGAAAAATAAAAATTGTATATTATATTACCATGCATTTTTAGGAGCGTAGGGATATAGTGATAAGTCTATCATTAATTTATTTCATTAAGAGATTAAAAGGCTCATAAATCCTTAATGGATTCATTAAAATTAAATCGTGATTCAGAACGAAACAGTTTTATATATAAATACTAAATTATCTAACTAAGACGTTTCCATAAAGGATTCTCATAGTCACAACATAAATTACGTAATAAATTTGATTTTAAAACGATTATTTTTGAACAATTGCTCTGATATCTGGAGGAAAGACTCCTAACTACCTGAATGGGGATAAATTATTATTATTATTATTATTATTATTATTATTATTATTAGCACCAAGTCTTACTACCCGTTCGGGTTATACGCAGATGGGGATAAAAAAGAAAGAATTACGGGTTGCGATTTTGGTCTATGGGAGGGGTTGGGGGGTGAGGTTGAAGGACGCAGACATAAAAGGATTGTGGATAGTGTCCGCTTAACTGCGTGTGGTGCTAAGAAATAGGGGCAGATAAGAGAAATCAGAAATAACTCATTAGCACATTCGTACTACAGTGATCGATCTAGTGGTATTTACGTCTGTCTTGAAGTCACAATGAATACTTCGGGATTTGATAAACTGCATTTATTTGCCCCACGTAAGAAAAGACTAGGAACAGAGCTAAAAGAGGATGTTGGAATCAACGGTAGTCTTCAATGAAACCTAAGCTAGGCAAAAACAAAACATTTAAAAGTGTAATATTTTTCATTGACTGAATATGCTCATAGATAATAAATTAATTTAGAGCATGTAGTTCCAATTCAACTACACATATTCAAGAAGTTTGTATAAATATGAATATTAAGTATCAACCTATAAAATTATAAGCTACAATTAGACCACAGAAGTTATAAAATACCTAATGAAATGTGAATTTTTGAAAGGATGCCATATTGAAGTATTAATAACTCATGTCCCACTAATTTAAATTAAGATACAGATTGTAAAAGGGGATATTTAATAAAATATGCCAGCATTTTCCTGTAGTGGTTATGGGAACACCTCGGTGAAAACAATTAATATGTTGGAAAAATTGTCATAGTTGAAAGATTATCTGACAGTTTTAAAAGGTATTTTGATTTCACAAAAACATTTTGCAGCTTTGTTTTCGATAAAACCTATCAATGACAACATTAAAAAAGGTTTTTTTTCAATTAAAAAATAAATATCGTTATTGTTTGTCCTAAACCTAGCTTTCCTCCACAACTTTACTATAGGCTGTCCTACATCCTAACTGAATAATGATTTTAACGTCATTATATAATTTTTGGAATAAAATTATTTGTTTTTAACTATAAAAAGTTCACTAGCCGACAAACTAGTTATATTTCCAAATACGAACAGCTTATGTAAGCATTTCATCACAAAAGTACTACATAACATTGACTATAACAACCCCAAAGAGCCATTGTTCCCCTAGCTTCCCCCCCCCCTTTCCAAATTATCGTTATTAAATCATGTTTTCATAGATTTCAAATAAAACCAAATGAACTATTTACGCATAGTAATGACTTGCATTACTTGGCATTACTCGAAAATAAAGTGTTTGCTAGAGGCGTGCAGGCACAGTGTTTATAGATGGGGGGAAAGGGGAGCATTTACCCATTAACGAACATATTTAAATTATAAGGGGGCAGAAATAATCAGGGATTCATTTATCTCAGAATAAACTTGAGACATTACATAGCCCTAAATAAATAAGATAATGCCAATCACTCAAAAATAAATTGAGATATGTTGGATAAAGCTTTGCCTTCATGTTGAACACAGAATGTATAAGTATTTAGATATGCTAGAGTTAAAAACACACGTTTTAATTTTTAATTGTCTACGTAGTTGTGCTAACGTAAGTAAATGCAGATTCATATTGTATTTTGAGAAAATTTGTCACCAAAAGCTAAGGGACCCGCAGGACCACTCCAAAGAATCAGGGGAGAGTTGGTCGCTGCTCTGCACAGTTCACACGCCTATGGTGTTTTATGCAACACAAACTATTGAAAACAACCCAACACTGTAAGGACGTACACAAAATGCTAGGCATCATCCAGTTAACATGAAGATCTGGGTTCAAATCCCAGCTGAATATTATCTTAACGTTTTCAACATACTCCTTCCTTGAAAATTCGGGTAAATTTTAACTTAATTTTACTTTTATACATTCCCACTCTATTAGTGTAATTAAAATGCGTGTTCACTGGTTAGATATTAAGACGCAAAGATAAAAACCGCTAATGTCATCTTTATTGTTTACAAAATTATTGAACCTTAAACGATTAAGAATCAAATAGCCAAAGCTATTATGTTTATTTTAGTGAGAATTTACTCGCATCTAGATATTATCTTCAAGTGGATCCAATAGGATTACGAATACATAACTTAAGTCAAAGAATGAAAATGAACGTCAATTTAGGATTGACATAACAATTCAAATAAACACATTCTGGTAATATAATCTAGAGCCGTGATTCCGCGATTCTCTTTGGAAAATCAAGATATTCAATATTTAATATGTTTATGCAACAGTCAATTATTTAACTAACGCTCTTTTTACCAACACATTTCTGTAACAATATTTATATTACTTAGTTTCACTTACATTATGGTCGTGCTTAGGTAAGAATTAAAGTTTGATGACCCCAACAATATCTGGTAATTAGTACAGGGTACATAGCTTCTCCATTACCTTCATTACTTTTTTGAACAAAACATTTTCCTAATTACTGTACTATGTTTTCGAATACACTAAATTTCTCCTCAACACCAAGATAAAATAATACGTTTCACAATCATAAAGAACAACCGATGAAACTACTGTTTTGCATATTCGAAGTTTTAATTTATTGACAAGCAAGATGTTAACAATTTAATGACCGAGTAGTAGCATGCATTTTACAACTGCATACGTTTCTTAATTTCCGCTCTAATATCGATAATACTAATTAAAATTGTTCCTAAATATTTGAACCCATCAACCCTACCAAATTTGATGTTATTCGCAGCAGCCTCTAAATAGTTGTCATCCTTAATCTGTGTTTCTCTGTGATCATGTAGGGCCTACTTGGTCTTCTCAGCGTTCATTTCTATAAGCCTAATTACCTGCTGACCTCTAATATAATCTCGGGATTCCTTACAACAGCTTCCTTATTATTATCAAAAGGTCAAAATCTTGTACATATCCTAATATATTCATTGCTCCGTCTATGCCAATCATCCCAAATCCCTTGCATTTACTTTAATAGCATAATCTAAAAGCCCCCAATCCATCACAAAGAAGGTTTAAGCAATTGTTATTTTTTACTTTATACATAATTTTGTGATTAATCTACTGCAGGTCTAATTCTTATTTTTTATGACTATGTATAAAGTGTTTAAAACCTGTCGTTTTAACCAAGAGGTGTACTTTAGTCTTGGCTTTTTACATAAACAGGTGCTTTGATAAATTAAAGGTCATTTTATGTCATTTTTTAGTCAGTAAGTTAATGAATGAACCCTAGACACACACAAGGGGGTATGAGTTCCCTTAGTGGTTTGTGTTAAATTTATTAAAAGTATCCACTATGAAGCAATACTAAATAAGTAATTTTAAATTAAAATATATGTGGATTTTAAGTTTATCATGTCTAAATATTTATTCATTGTGTGTACTGGTAGACCTATAAGTGCAGAGTTTTGATTTTAGTGCTTGGCATCATCACATTGATTCATGGCTAGGAAAAGTTAATTCACGTTCCTTCATTTGCCAAAGAGGCCCAATATTATCTCTGCCCCTCTCTAAACACTATGTCTGCCCAAACCTAATATCAACAACTTATTTAGTGAAAGCCCTCCATAGTTGTAATTATAACATCACTGACTGTGAATGTTTAAGTTAGCTTCAGTGGTATAAGTTTAATTTTTATTTCAGTATTCTTTAGTTTCTTTTTGATATCTACTGTTTTGGAAAGTAGATATATTTTTATTACATCCATTACTGTTTCCAGTCTGTGGTCTGAGTCAGTTTTTTAATTCAAGTCTAATATTTTCGGCTACTGGCTTGCTAGGCCTGCCATTTGTCCTATAATCCAACTTAAGACTAGGCCAGGCACAACATCCAGTCCCCAGCCGTTAATTCATTACTGTGAAAGGGTAAACCTACATTTCACCAATGATAAAATTTTCCAACCATGCCGGGAATTGAACCCGGAACCTTTAACACAGTAGATAGACACGCCACCGACTGAGCTAAGGTGTCGGCTCTGCTAAGTATACTAATTATGTTTATTTACAATAACATTTGCAAATACATTTTAGTCTATTTATTAATCTATGTATTTCGTATGTACAGGTAATCAGAGGTGACCTGGTGGTCTAGGGGTAAGGTGTCAGACTTCTGTGCTGGGGTCCGGGGTTCAATCCTCGGTCCCGGTAAAAATTTATATGATTCCCGAACCCTTCCTTCACCTCTGACAAGACGTGTATTAATCACAACTTGTGAATGTGAGGAATGCCAGACCTCCACCATGG
>CABFWB010007939.1:0-21008 GCA_902151455.1 Timema bartmani
ATACATATATACATACATATATACATACATATATACATACATACATACATACATGCATGCATACATACATATATACATGCATGCATACATACATACATACATGCATACAATCCTATTGAGATTTCAAATAACACATTTTCTCCTCCACATAGATAGACTTTGTACAAGATAAACAAGATGAAGAAGCAGGAAAGGCATTAAGCAAATAGAGCCGTAGACGTGAAAGAAGCAATCCACCTTATTCACTGCCCAATCTGGCAACAGTGTCGGTGAGTAGATTGAGAGGCGTTCCCTTCACCGTAGTTGAGACTCGACCCCGGGAACTGTTTGCGCACTGGATGCTGCTGCTTCTGCTGGAGGATGATGATGATGATGGATGACGTATTTCCGCAAGACGTCGACGTCAAAGAAACCAACATCAAACATCTCTACTTCCCTTCCCCACCTCCCTGCCTCAAACTCCTCGCTATTCTTTTATTCGACCCCTCTTCTTGGACTCTTATTCGTCTGTTTTTCTAGCAAAACTTTCGTTTGTGCACCTTCAAGTTTTTATTATCTGTTTATTTATTATTTATATTGAGAGTTTGATACAAATTTAATTAATCATCAAATTATTCTTCCTCCATAAGTTGATTATTTAAGCATGTTGGTTTGGACCGCTGAAAACCTTGATTTGAATCCCGTTTAGGAAGTATACCTTTTATTTTTTTGAGTAGTACAAAAGCAGTTTGAGAAGCTTACATGAAAGAGATTTATCACAAACGTGGCCCAAAATCCTAATAACGTAATTTATTTTTTTTGCATTGCTTCTTACTACATTTAGTCCAATTTTCACAGGAAGAGCCCTTTAGAAAATAGAAACACTTTTTTTTAACAGAACATTGATAACATTTTACTATATAATTAGTTGTATTCTATAGAAATTGCTAGTATCCAGCAAAAGTGAAAGCTGAACCTGTTTTTAGGGAGGTCTATCCGATTATTTTTCCCCGGTTCTCTATATGCCTCAAAATCCCTCTTTAATCCAAAAAAATCTGTATTTTATTTAAACTAGAGTTTACCAACCAGCGGTCCGTGGGCTGGCACCGATCCGCAAATTAATTATTAATCTTAGTTTTACTTTATTTCAGAAAGGCATATGGAAATCACTATTAATTCATTCTTGATGAGAATCAATTTTGATTTTCAAACAAATCTTTTTAAAAATTTTGGGTCATTCGTGGATAAACAAGTATTTACTATTGGGAGAGTTAAGGCCTATCTACAGACTCCGTATCCATAAGTTGCTTAGTACTCCGTAAGAGATCGACTCCACACTAATAGATAGCACCATCTACAGATCCATATCCTTAATTCCTTAGTCCTTACCACTCCGTAGAAGTTGACCCAACTTTAACTTTCTAGGGACTATTCGATACGATACAGACTGCTAAGGACTACCAACCAAACCAAAGTAAGCGTGCGTGTGCATCAAAATAAAAGCACCAATGGCAGCTAAAGGATCCGTTGTTATGGAAATACAAAATAATAAAATAATTTTACGGACAGAGTTATTACAGAAATATCCATAACGTTTTATAAAAGTGTGTTGAGTAGTTACTTAAGTCATAATATTATTCTGTTGGGACCCGCCTCGGTGGCGTAGTTGACTAACGCGCTAGTCGTGTTGAGCTCGACTGCCGAGGACGGGGAGATCAAGGTTCGAATCTCGGTCGGGTGAACTTGGGGTGGTTTTTCCTAAATGGTTTTCTACTCTCCCTCCACGCAAATGCGGGTTCACTTCCTCTAAATTCAACCTTCCCAATTCCTATTCCATTAGCGTAATTAGTACTTAAGCGTTTAACCTGAATGGGTAGTAATACGCGGTGCTAAATAGCAGTATTCTGCTGGGATATAGTCTGCTTCAAACATGACGTCTGCTTGCGCCTAGGTCTAGAAAATTTCCTTTCGAAGCGTTTTATTGGACGCTGTTTCCAACTTTCTCATTGGTTTCCACTGTCACGTGATTACGGATACGGACTGTGTAGACGCGATTTCCATTTCTAAGGACCACTAAGGACTTAAGGACTATAATGATGCGGAGTTTACGGAGTCTATGTCAGGGCCTTTACACTTCCATAGAGATTTTGTGAAACCAGTTTATATACTTATTTGTTTGTTGGTTGGGTGCTCATGTGTGAGATGAAACTTAATCTAAACATTTATTCGATTCGATGATCACATTAGAAAAACTATTACAATTATTAATGTACACAGGTCTTAGTTATCAAACTATATGCACTAAAAGTGATTATAAAATTATAAAAAGGGATTGTTTATTAAATAAAAGTTAGTATTTATATTTGATACAAATTAGACCTCTTATTAAAAAGTATGAGCTTGTCTCTCAATCCTTTTACCTCGCTAGTTTTAATATGGAAAAAATAAATATGCTTTTCTGTTAATTATAAAAGGTTGGGAGCCACTGAATTAAACTATTCTATTCTCTCTTATCTCTGAACTCAAGCCTTGTATTCATTTGATAGATAACTAGTAATTCTGTGAACAGCAGACCTCACTCCCTATATTTAAAAAGTAACTAGGTATAATATCATATTATGAATTATGTCATGCTATTATCCTGGCTATAGTATTAGGATTCCTATTTAAATTTAAAGTTTAAATATCTCCTATAATTTCTCTTAATTTTTTTCAAGAAAGATTTTGTAATTGAAAAATTACCAAGCCTATTAATATTTTATGTCCAATTTCTATAGGTACATAACATTCTAATAGTTTTTATATATTTTTTAAATAATGTTTATTTTAACTCCTCAAATTTTTCTTGCTTCTTTTTTTAATATTCCCCTTAACTTTCGTGGCACACTTGTTAACCCTTCATGGCAAACAGTGCTGTGGCCTACCGGTTATAAAACACTTGCTTCTAACCACTCATCTAAGAGACCAGTTTTCAGTATTAAGGGTGCTTGATGCTGAGACGCATTGCAGACTCATAGAAATCCAGCATTAATTATGAATTTGGTTGATATATTTTAATATCGTGTTCAACAAAACGTAGGAGAAAATTACCAGCAGGTTCCTTATCAATTTAAGAGTTTAAATTTTTGCTTAAGGCTTTGAATAATAAATTAAAATTATTTTTATGCAAAAATTTGTACTTCTGAGATAAAACCAAAAGATTATAAACCTAAATCTAGCGTTCCTCTATCAAAGAGTCATTTTTTGATAGGGTCACTACAGAAAGTTAAAGATAATGTGGGATTGTTTTATAGTGTTTTATATATTTACACATTTTTTTAATACACTTTAAACTTAACATTTAAACTTTTTAACTGGTAAAAGATTTTACCCACGTTTTGGTGAAAACAAGATTTAAAAATATTAAACAACTTCTTAAATAATGTAGTATTTCTAAAGTTTTGCAACACGTCTTCATGTTCTTCCATGTAGCACTTTTAATAGAGGTAGGCTATTATTGTAAGATATAGTTTATAAGTAGTATTCAGTTTCTCTTCGACGTATTCAGTACACATTCTCGCTGGATAAAGGTTCGGTGAGATAGTATCGAGCTGTTGTCAGAGAGCAATTTTTCGGAGAATATTCTCCCCCTGTATGTACCGTTGAGTGGCAGCCCTCAATACCCATGCTAGCGCCTGGCCTCATAGGGAAGCCCGTCACTCACGCGGGGATTTATTGCTCCTTCAGCGCCGCCTGCCTGCATTCCTACACACACACTAGCGTTGGGCGCTCGGTACCTACTCTACATTTCTCTTTCCTCCTCTCTCTCTCTTATGTTTCTCTCCTCTGCTTCTTCCTACTGCCAATCCTTCCTCTTTTCTTTTTGTCAGATTTTTCTCCCACTTTAATGTGGTTACTTTTTTCTAACTCATATTACACACTCGTTCGATTTGATTCCTTTTATAATTTGTTTTTTTACATTAATTAATATAGTTACCGTTATCATTCTTTTTATTCTCTTTTATTAATTTTCTATTTATTTAGGTTATTCACATATATGATAACTACTCTGAGGTAGGGAGGGATTAGGAAGGAAGCATTTTATAGGTAATCTACCCTCATTTGCGTGGAACGAGATTGGGAAACTATTTATGAAAACTACCTTCGGTAGACCTAACTGGAATTCGAACTCCGTTCTCCCAATCAGCAGGCCAGTTTAACACGAAAGTGACGCCATAAACCTTACAGCCTCTGAAGTGGGCTTGTTTTTTTATATTGACTTAACCAAGATCAACAAATATACCGGCGGAGTTATTATATAAGCCGATCATGTTAAAAGGACTCAAATCACGTTAAGAAAGTTTATAGGTTTTAAATATACGAATATTGGGATACTAATAATAATAATGACGTTTCTGGGCTGAATAAATATTAAGCTCAGTTTGCGGAGAGATACATCGGTAATAATGTACCGTTGACTAGGGAACTTTCAAATGTACTAATTGTACATCCTTTCCATGGAGGCTATTTCCATGACTTGATAGGATGACGGATGAAAATAGTGAATATGATGGTGTAGAGCCAATTAAGATCCTAAGATTGACTAGCCAAACCTTCGTGAACATAATAATTATTTCCCTTTCGAGAAAAAATATAGCTGAGTAGGCCTACTATTTGAAAATCGAACTCATTACATCTAGGTCACTAACCAGGGTCTTTGACCATTATAACACTAGGCCTGATATCTACACTAATTCAAAATCCCAACTGTGATTGAACTAGCCTACCTTACACTTGTATTTTACCTTCCTATCCACTCGTATCCAAACAAATATTCTAAATAATAACAGGTGTGGTCAAATAATCTGCCAAACTGTTCAGACACACTAATCTTATTTTAAACACAATAAAATATACCACACCTTCAAATTTATTTTCATAATTGTATGTTTAACAAAAAAAGGATGAAACCAACTCAAAGCAATAATTTCTCATAATATTCTCAAATTCTATATAAAGAAAATCTGATGTCATCGGTACATTAATCTTTTTATAACTCTTCTCAGATTTTTTGGTAAAGATCTTTTAACTTCTTTCCCTATTGTACTCTTCCAAAGCAAATTGAAGAACTAGGGATTCTTTACTCTTTTTATTTTTCTCTCTCCGTAAGACGCCATTTTACCAACTTGGTAATTGATGTATATTGATTGAGGTTAAGGTAGACCTGCACGCTTTACACGAATGTCTTTCTTTTACTTTTTTTTTCTTTCTTTTCAAAGTTATGTTTCCAGGCCTACCTCCCATTTCCCCCTATCTATTCCACAATCTTTTTTTTTCTCTCTTTGCTGTCTTATCGTTACTTGTAGTTTCTCTGGGATCGATGTCAAACAATCAGACAATCAACATTAGCTGTCAGTTTATTTGAGAAAACCAAACATTCAGGTTTTAGTTCCTTAAAATAACTGCTGAAAAACATGTAGGCTTGCCTTCGTTTACCTTGTAAGAAACCAAGCTCACTTTAAATTATTCCACTATACTTTTTTCATTTATTTGAGGTATTTAACGTTCATCTTCTGAACCGACTGACTATATCAGCAAACACAATTTCTACGAGCGATAACGAAAAGGACTACCGATTTTGCCGGGAAAGGTATTTTCACATAACTTTCAGGGTTCTTTTACATGCTACAATCAAAATGGGATCGATGGCCTCACTTTCACTCCGAAGTAAGTTGTGCTACGGATTTTTATCGCTTAAGAAATATCCGTAAACCCCGTCTGGGTTTGAACCCACAAATATCTGTTACTGAGACGAGCACTTTAGCTCAAGACCACCAAAGTCTACACTATATCGTAGATTATAACAAGATAGGGGCATAGTGTAATCAATTAAAGTAAGACCCTTAGGGGTAAACGGTAACTGTGAAAATTTTTGTCAGCTAGATTATGATGATTCTTGTTTTATGTGTGTCCGAACCAAAAAAAGTTGATTTT
This sequence comes from Timema bartmani, assembly GCA_902151455.1. Taxonomy (NCBI): domain Eukaryota; kingdom Metazoa; phylum Arthropoda; class Insecta; order Phasmatodea; family Timematidae; genus Timema; species Timema bartmani. The sequence continues at coordinate 5,953 of CABFWB010007939.1, forward strand.
ATAATATTACAGGTTGGTCTGTCTGTCAGTATGTCTCTGGCCACAGATATGAAAACTTTAAATATATATTTGATAGGGTAATTCTTCAGGGCTTAATTTTTTGTATATATTAAGGGTGACAGATAAGTAATTTGTTTGAATTCCAAATTTTTTGAAAATAGTTATGATTTTGCTTAAAATTGAAATCTAGAGAGCGGTCGGCCTCTCAAATAACACTGCATACTTGATTTTTGGGTAAAAATTCGCTAAAGTGTAGCTTAAATTGGTGAGGTATTTAAGAAAATTGAAATATTTTGAATAATGTTATAACAATTTGGTTAAATATTTATACCTGAGGAGTGTTTTACGTAACAAACTAAAGGGTGTACTTGTGATTTAGGGTGAACCTAATTTTCCTGGAAAGTTTACCAAAGAAAACTTTTTTAATTTGAATATCTAAAATTATTGCTCTTGCAATTTAGCTAAAATATCCGAGGACAATCTTCCGAAGCTTTATTTTTCTAAAATAAATTTATTCAAAGTAAAATAAATTCTAAAATAAATTCATTAAAAATTTTCAAAATTATCCATCAGAATTGAGCTCAAAATGGTTATCTGGGAATAGTTTTTCATAATAAATAGGAATACGTTTTTATTTTTATAAATTAAAAATAATTTTAAGCCTAGTTTACAAATAAATTATAGTAAAAAATATGAAATTTGTTAAAATTACTCGAACTATTTGGTTTAAATGTATACATAAATAGTGTTTGTATTTATTAACAAGATGATGTGATTGTTTTTATAAATACATTTTATTTAAAGGTAGTTTACTAGAAACCCATCTTTGAAAATGTTGTCTTCCAAACTATAATACACAATACGAGAAAGTGTGTGCGATTGTGTCGTAGCATTTATTTTTGAAGGAATTCCTCACATTAACTCGACGCGACTCATCCCAAACCTGATAACATGTAAATTTGCAAATAGCTCTCAAAGTACGATCCAGTTTAGATGGAAAGGATTATAATTTTTACATTCATAAAATTTACTTAGACCATTTAGATCATGTCATGTGATCTGCGACTGTCTTTTGATATAAATTAATACGTACTTATTTAACAGAATTGATAAAATTTGTATCGTTATGAATATAGATCGAAAGTAAATATATTTGTATTTTATAAAATATCCTTCCTTTCAGAACCATAATATTGTATAGTAATACGTGGATCCACTTTGGTGGCTGCATGGTCTAATGCTCTACTCTCCCAGTAAACTGGACTTCCGATGACGGAGATAGAGGTTCGAAACTAGGTCGGGGGTACAGATAGGTTTTTTCCAAAATTGTTTTCCACCCTTCCTCCACGCAAATGTGGCTACACTTACTCTAATTATAACCATCCTAATCCCTAAAACCAATAGCGTAATTAGTACATGAGCGTATACAACCCGAAGAGGTAGTAAGACGTGGTGCTATTAAAAAAAGTAATACGTGGTGCACGGTGGAACAACACAATGTATTGTCATTGATAAGGATCGTTTGGGATATTAATCAACTCACGATCATTTGAGTTTCACATGTCATTTGTTATTATTCCCTAATACTGTAGTTTATTATTGTTACTATTGTGATACTTAGCGAGCACTCTCTAAACACACATACAATATCAGCACGCAACTCACGAGCTATCTTAACCTAGCACTGTAGTTCTATTAGTATACACTTAGCGCCAGCGCCTGGGTACATGATAACTAAATAGCAGGGTTAACCCTTATATATAGTATGATTTAGATAAAATGACACCTCAGGGAGAAATATTGTGATCGTAATAAAAAAGATTGAACTCAAGATTTTGGTGAATATCGACGTTTCATGACTCTCTGAAATAAAATAAAAATTTGTTTTCCCAATACCGTCTGTCTGTCTGTATCATTGTCTGTAGCTCAAATTTTTTTAACGATTTGGCTAAAACTTAGTACCTAGTGCTTTCATAAGGTCCCCCCCCCCACCCCAAAAAAAAAATTCTCGAAAGTCGCTTAACGATTTTGATTAAATTTTATATCTAGACACAGTGTATTATTATAAACAAGATGGAAATTCTCATTTTCTCATGAAAATGACTTTGAGTGTACTTTACATAAGGGAAATTTTCTAATTTTTATCGTTTCTACATAAGTATTTGAAATACGAAATAACTTTTTATTGTTAAGTTGTAGTTCTGTTAAAGATAAACATATTTTATTTCAATTATATCTTTATAAAACTCATGGTTTCTGAGCTATAAGCTATAAATACGTTTCAATTCAGGTAATTGAATATGAACTTGATTCTTATGCTCTTTGGTGAACAAAGATTTTTATCTTTTCTCAATTTTTCTGTAGCAGTTTTCCTAGTTTCTAATGCCATAGAGTAAGTAAGTCACAGTGTTTATTATTTAATTTATGATCTTTGTTGTAGTGTTTCTACAACAATGTTTAGAACTATTAATTCGTTTCACAAATCTAACGAGTTTTAGTAAATATATATTTTTAAGATAAGAGTGAGAAAGTCTGTGTTGCAAACCGTACCATTTATTTACAATTATAAAACTTACTAAAAAAATATTATATTTATATGCAAAGTCATGTGATCTGGAACCATCACGTTTCATAGATAGTACCAATATATATAAAATTATACTAACCATAATGTAATGATCACCTTCAGCCTAAATGCAAATCTGCAATAGTCGTGTCGTAGAATGCCACACTCCTTCAAAAATATCAGGTGTTGAGAATAACTAGGAATATAACCCAAAGAACATACCTAGTCGACAGGTCGAGACATATTGAGTATGGTATACACAGAGCTTAGTGGAATCGCTTGGTGGTAGCTCGGAAACAAGGTCAAATGGGACACATGTTTATTTGAACTTTTTTCATCCATTTTATGTCTCCTGACCACTGATGAGGTGACCGGTCCCATGGTGTAGTGGTCAGTGCATCTGACTACGAGCTTAGGGTTCCAGGGTTTGATTCCCGGCTGCTACTTTGGGTATCTTCCCTTAATAATCCCAATGATGACCAGGGTTTGGTAAATTAGGCTTGAGTTAGGTTAAGACTCACCCATACACAACATCATAATAACTATAATCACACCCACCTCGGTGGCCTAGTTAGCTAACGCGTTAGTCGAGTTGAGCTAGACTGCTGAGGACGGGGAGATTGAGGTTTGAATCTCGGTCGGGGGAACTGGGGGAGGTTTTCCTAAATTATTTTCCACCCTCCCTCCACGCAAATGCTAGTTCATTTCCTCTAAATTCTTCCTTCTAAAATCCTAATTCATTAGCGTAATTAGTACTTAAGCGTATAACCCGAACGCGTAGTAAGACGCGGTGCTAAATTAAAAAAAACTGATCACATCATCTCATTGCGGGTACGACTTGTAGACAACCTCCTATGGTGTACCCTGGGCAACGTTCTGTGTCACCAGAGCGGCTAATATTCCACACACAAGGTGACCAATGGTGGTTGTCAAATTCCCTCCCGGTCAATAATGCCATACGATAAAATAAAAACACGTTGAGGTGGGATCTACATGGACACTCTGTATTAGGTTGATTACCCATACGTACGTAAATTATTCTTACAGCACAGAACAGATACGGTGTTTTATTTTATTATGAAACGAGAAAAAGATTCAATCAAGACATGTTTCATTATTAACGTAATTGTTATAATGTGACTTGATATGATTTCCCCCATAACCGTTACAAACTACTTGCAATTGCTTATGTTTATTGGTTTGTATTCAACAAGTAAAAATTATTAATATTCAACTAGCTGTTTTTATTGTTTTTAGCACCATGTCTTACTAACCGTTTCGGTTACACACTTGTGTACTAATTACGCTAATGGTTTTATGGATTAGGGAGGTTATACTTATAGGAAGTTTACCAGCATTTGCATAGAGAGAGAGTGGAAAACCATTTTGGAAAAAACTATCCTCAGTATACCGGAACGAGATTTAAACCTCGATCTTCCCTTAATCGGCAGTCTTGTCATCGGACAACAAACCTCGATGGCGAAAACATAGATCATTCTTCACCCCTCGTCTATGGGCGAGAAAAAAGCCTTAAATACCATTATCAGTGGTGTGCGAGTTTGTGATGATTCAATTAAGACGTGGTGCAAAAAAAAAAAGTTCCACACAATGGTAAACATATTATCATATAGACCTAGTCCATTGTGATTAGGAACACCATTTTAAAAATTGGTTGGTAAATTACCCTTAACCACTTCGGTGGCTGCATGGAATAAGGCACAACTCTCGAAGTAGGCTAGATTGCTAATGACGAGGATATCGATTTTGAATCTCGGTCGGGTGTAAGCACTGATGGTGGTTTATCCTAAATGTTTTTCCATTCTTCCCTTAACGCACATGAAGTTACATTTCCTCTAAATAACACCTCCCTAATCCTTAAAATCATTAGCGTGATTATTACATAGGAATATAACACAAACCGGTAGTAAGACATGAATTGACGCTAAAATAAAAAAAACCTTGGATAATTTTTCTCTGCAAAAATTATATTAATTTGATAATCGAATACTTTCTTCATATAAAATACATTCTAAACAAAATAATTTAAGGGGTTTTTAGTAATTCAAATTTTCATTAAAAAGCTTTCAGTAAAAGTTCATCTATCCTTAAAAATTTTTCTCTTATAAAGCAAATTTGCAGTTCTATTCACAATGAACAACATTAGTCAGATATTAAATTTGAACATAATCTTTAATCATTTTAGAAATATTCTCAAATTTCCAAAAATATGTTATTTGTAAGTTACCCTTAATTTTGGGTCTAGGATCAAAATCACAATTTATCCTCAAGGTTAGAACATATAAGATATAAATATCTATTTTAAACGAAATCCATTAAATCAGTTTGATTGAAGCTTCAGATGGAGATTGGCATACAAATGGATGGAGACGAAATTTTTGGAGTTAAGGGACGCGTAGCACGTAAGAGTTATCATCTATAGCAGCGTGATTCAACGTTTTTTATTCCAAGGGCCAAATCTGACCATCAATTCGCACCGTGGGCTGAATATATATTTAGTAATCCCATCAAATTTAATATAGACCTACAAACAACACATAATAAACAAATACTTCCAATACTTTTATATAAATTGTATTTTTGTTTTGTCCACCGTGGTTTGGATCCCACGTTAAACTGTAGGTCCTCCATTTCATCTCCTAATCACCCTACCATTGCACATTAGCGTAAGTGCGTATAGCCCAAACGGGTAGTAAGACGCGGTGCTAATAATAATAATAATAATAATAATAATAATAATAATAATAATAATAATATTTTTGTTTTGTAAAATCTTTCAAATTTTACTGGCATAAAAAAGATTATTAATCCCCTAAAAATTATTATGATACATGCACTCACACAAACTTTCACAAAACTATTAACTTTATAAATATATACTTATACATACATATTTTTACTAATAAAATAAATGCATACTAAAATGCAATAATAACCTTTTAAATTTAATATTTTTATTTGAATCATCAGCTTTTTCATATCTTCCACTGAGGATTTCCATTTAATTTTCCCCTAGGAGGGCCACATTTTCAGTGAGCGTGGGCCCCATTTGGTCCGTGGCCTGCCAATTGGACCACACTGATCCAGAGGAAGGAAATTTCATCATTACAATATGTTCGCTATGATGAGAGAGTAAAATAATCATCAAATCAAATTATTCCCACCCAAAGGTGGATTTGATAGCACTATTAATTCAATTGAAACAAAAGTAGAGACAATATTATCTTCCTTTTGATTAAATAGAAGGACTTAGTGGTACAAATAACCCCGTAACCTCTCGTGAATCCTTCATTCTAATATTATGAAGCTCAAAACCCTACCTTTGGGTTGAATTTAAAATTGTTGGAAAGGGAGGATAAAAGAGGGGGTTTAAGTAGGTCTACTTTCACCATCAGATAAAACCGCTTGGGCTATCGAGAAGCTTAAAGAGGTTTCCAATTGATAGTAGCAGAGGTGGCGGTTAGGTAAGGATTGAGTTCAGAATAAGACAAAGAGTGTTACTTCAGGGGTAGGATGAGTTGGGGGTTGGAAAGGGGCCTAAGGGTATGTTTAGCGACTCATTTTTCACCGGGGGATGTGACCCCTCCTCCTCCCCAATAGTACCACGAGGGTGAAAAAAAACTAATCAATAATCAATTTATCAGAGAGAAAATCAACTCGGGAAGTCTGTTACGAACGACTGATTTCCTTTCCTTTCCTCTGTTCACAAACTTTTCTATTTCTCCCCACCCTCTCCCTCGTTCGTTTCTTCCACTTTCGTTTTTCACTCACATTCTAGGTTTTTTTCATCGCCCTCTTAAAGTCTGGAAATATCCTATTTTTCCCCCCATATCCCAGTACAATTTAATGTATTAAAGAAACTTTTCACCAATACTCTAAGTGAATGATAGTCTTTAAGTTTGGAAAAAGATTTACTTGATCTAAAACTAATACTAGTCAGACACGTAATATAAATAATTGAGGTTTTTTAAGGTAGTAAAAAACTTGGTTGAAAGTCTTCCTCTACAAAAAATAATTATTGAAACCACAATATTAAAATTACACTTTGGAGCAGTGTGTGCGTGTGCGCGCGTGTTCCCTTGTGTGTACGCGCGTGTTCCCGTGTGTGTACGCGCGTGTTCCCGTGTGTGTACGCGCGTGTTCCCTTGTGTGTACGCGCGTGTGTGCGTGTTTGTGCATGTGCGTGCGTGTGTGCGCGCGCGTATGCAACGCTTATTACTATTCATACTAGATACGAGCATTTTATACTAATAAGGTAGGGATTAGGAGGGTGGAATCAAGAGAGAACTTCCAGCATTCGAAAGAAGAAAGATTCGGAAACGATTTACGATATAGCACCTTAGTACACCCTGCACCCATCACCGACAAACCAAACTTAAAGAAACTGTGGCATTTGTCCGCATGCCCACTAGTGTGGTTCTAAATATTGTTACTCTTTATTTTTATAGTAAATATAATCATTACTTTCAAACATAGGGTCTAAGAATTTGCGTATTAAAAATAAATTAATTAAATCTACAACATTATACATGTTTAGATTACATAATAAATGGGATAAAAACTATGTAAGAATGGTCCTGTATCAATAAACAAAATTTGTAATGTTTTTCTACCTATCTGGTTCACGAACATATTTATACTAATGAGTTAGTGAATAGGAAGTAGATAGATAAAGGAAGTTAATCCACATTAGCGTGTAAGGAGAGTTTATATCAACTCCTTACTTTTAACTTGTGTAGCATGTCAGATAAAGAGGTGCATGCCTTTGCTTACCATTCAAATGTTCGAATATTTCCATATTAAAGGCTTAGAAAAATGTAAGTACTACTACACGCATATTAATACTGAAGCCCAAATATTAATATACTGAGTGTTTTAAAGATAAAAATGATTTACTTTAGTTTGATTTTTCTTTTGATAAATTGATATTTAATAACCTTGAGGTGAGAGAGTATAGGGAACGCGATTTATGGTAATTGTTTATGCAATTTTTATATAAAACTATTTTTTTGAACAAAATTCATAAAATATTTCTCCATTAGAAACATAGAGTATACTTATATTCACATGATTATATCTTCAACAATAATTGTTGAATATATGTCATGAGCATAGCAGCATTAGATGAGAAACTTTTTAAATGAAGAGAAAAAGTTGTTATTAAATTCTAGGACATTCTTGACAGATATTCAACAACTGTTGAGACTATCATGTAAAGAATATTAAAACTGCATAAATACTGTCCTAAACTCGCGTTTCCTACACTACTACTCTAAGAAATATGAATATGAGAGGATTAATAAAATAAACAGCAAATTTTGATAGGCCTATCCCAAAAAACTAAAATGGTTATATTTTTCTTTTTCCAGATAGTTATGTTGTACAGATCATATTAAGTAATGTATATTTTTTACATCTATTTTTTCTTTCTGAAGAGTAGGCCTACAGGGGCCATGGCTTTACAAATCATTATTATTTATTATTATTATTATTATTATCATCACTATTATTACTATTATTATTACTTATACCTGTTCGTATTCTATTTAGCTTTTAAAATTAAATTTATTTTCCAAACAATAAGTTTTTAGCCCCATTGGTGGGCATGCAGACTAAATGTCCAGCACATATAATTTTGGGTTTTTTATGATGGGGTGGTTGGGGTTTGATATTTGGCTGGGTTTGAGCATGGTTTTCCCTAGACTATTTCCCAGTCTCTTTCCACTAAAATGTGGGCACAGGTCACTCCCCTAATTTCTACCTTCCTCATCTCTACCATAATAAGCGTATTAAAATGCGTAGGCCTGTAGTAGAATGGTTGTAAGAGGCAATAAGATTATAGCAAAAAACTCTCGGTTTCTTAGAAATTAATTTCAAATAAAAGATTGTCATATTTAATAGTACAACTTTAATAGTACAATGACAAGCTATCTCATATCCCATAATTGCGGGGATATGATCAAATCGTAAGTTCTGCTTATGTTAAGTACCCTAAAAGTCATTTTTATCGGAAAATAAGACTTTCCCATTTAATCAAAATGGTTAAAGAAAATTATTTAAAAAATTTTTTTTTTTTTTCCTCTTGGTGAGCTACCCTTATTTTTAGGGTTGGATATCTAAGTCCATAAAGTCCTCGGGGGAACTTTACATAAAGTTGTAGTCTCATCAGTAAAATAGTTTCAGATCTGGGCCAAGATAAATACACATAGACATTAAGACAGATGCCTTCGCTAAAACAAATTTCTACATTTCAGGGAGTCATGAAACGTCGAACTTAATCAAAATCTTTGAGTTAATTTTTTTTATTACAATACTTCTTTCTCCAAGAGTTCAAGAGAAAGTAAAACACTGTCGCAATGTTTCAAGACCACAACTACATTAATCCATATGATAAAAATTTAATTTAATTTTCCACTTTACAAAAGATTCAAAGCAACCTCTGTAGATTAGTGGATCATTTGAAAACCACTGCTGGATTGATTCCGGAAGGTGCTGACAGCATATTAATATATGTGCACTATTTCACCCTGCTATTAATTAACATCATTAATATCTAAGCCTTAGGGCTTTGTGTGTGTTTGTGGTTTTGGGATAACCCTGCTAGGTTAAGTTAGTTTATAACTCCTTTGCTGCGGTAATTGAATCTCACAAAATAAAAAAAGATAATCGTTTTGAACTTTTGAAAGCTATTCAATTCTAGGCCAACTCTCTATTGGTGAACAACTTTTATTTACCATTTTATTAGTTAAGTCAATTTTTATTATGAAATTGTCCTTAATAAGGCTCAACAAATTTAATTTATCTTCCTTACTCAGGTTCATTTCTTGACCGACTCTTACCATAAGTGCTTGTGCGCGTGTATGTGTGTGTGCTTGTGTGAGCGTGCGCGCACGCGCGTAACGTCTTATTACCTGCATACTTTAATTACTATTGTGGTATGAATAAGTAAGAAATAATTTAAATTTTCGGGGATGAAGAGTTGTAAACTATTTTAGAAATATCAGCTTTGTTACACAAGGCCAGAGTTCAAACCTCAACCCCTCAGTCATCTGCAAAGATTGAATATTTTAAACCGAATTAAAGATGTTAATAATATTTATTCCACCGCCTCTGTGGTCTACTAGCCAGAGTTCATGGCTACAGATATAGAAATATTGGGTTCGATCCCAGGTGCTGTGAATCAGTGGGTTTGGAACGGGGTGAATACAAATTAAGAGCTGGTTGAATAAATGAGTAGCAGCTCAAGTTTAGAGAACTGAGATTAACTACCGGGGGGCTCATTGTGCTGACCACTTGACACCCTCTATCCACAAATGTTGTCATTACCATCGCTGATGGCGGCGGCCGCCACTGGGTTGATATAAATAGCTTGCGGCTAACATTATAAGAGGTTTTTTTTAAGGTTATTTATTTATATTTTCCCAGCGCGTTTTACTACCCGTCCAGGCTAGCCGCGTTCTTACTAAACTAATGCGAATGAAAAGATTGGGCTCCCAAAAAAATATAAAGAGGAAATGGACCCTCATTTTTATAGAGAGAGAGTGGAAAACCATTTAAAGAAAAAACATTTAAATACACCTAACCGGTATTCAAACCCCAACCTTACATTTTCCCCCGACATACATAGCTAGACTAGCTTGACGTTTAGTCCACGTGCATAACGTTAGGCCTAAGGGTCAGAAGATTTAACCTTTCAAAAGTAAACTTCAGTTATTTTAATTTTTACCATTGAACTCCCTTCCGCTAACATAGCACTGTAAAGAATAAACTTTAGTTACGCCCCCCCCCCCCACCTCCTACTGAACCTCACGGCTACCCCCTAAGCTTCCCTCCCCCTCGTTTCTCCCACCCTAAACTGCCCCTGTTGTTCTCTCCCAAGACTCTTCTACAGACGTCACTCGGAATTCCAAATATCTTGCAGTTTCCAAGATGTAATAACGAATGACAAGACCGGGCTCCTCCACGTACAAGATCTTGAGGGATGGGTGCAGAAACTGACTAACACACGCGCGCATGCTAGGGATTCGAACCATTGCCCTTAAGAGGTGTCTGATGTCAATAAAACTGAATCGGTTTTCTAGATGAAGGAATAGTCGCAATAAAACTTTTTAATAGTATGCAATCAAAAAAAATTGTTTCTTTGTTACATTATCATCATCATCATCATTATATTCATTGCTTGAAAGAAAAGAAAAAAAAGAGAGCTGAAGGAGGAGGCAGGAGACAGGGTGCATTGGCAGTTTAAGATCACTGACAAAAGGAATGGACCTGACTTAAGACAGAACACCTAATAATGGTAATACATATTGCTACCCGTCAGGACAATTCTAATTTAATTGCGGTGAGGATTAAAAGGTTATATTCTAAATTACATGGATGGAGGGAGAGTAGGAGACTTTTTAGGAAAAATAATTATCATCGCAGAGTCGGGGCTCGATCTTCTACCTCCTCATTATCGGCTAAACAGATTATATGAGCCTGACATTTGTTCGAAGTGCCCAATGATGTGAGTAATTAATGAAATTGCCCCAACAGTTTTATGGCTAATACATTATTTTATGTAATAGAAAATTTACTTTTCCCAATTCGTGTTACTACCAGTCCACGCTATCAGCAGATTAACTCTAGTTAAAGACAAGGTAGATTTAATGAAAGGAGAATGTGTCCACACAAATGTGGAGAAAGATTGAGAATACATTTAGGAAAAATCCACATCCGTACTCACACAGCCGGAATTCGAAATCCCTATATTCCATCTGGGCAATCCAAACAAGACGAGAAGATTGATTCCTTGGTCTACGTTCTCACTGATTATGAATCAATACTGTAGTTTAACTACATTTATTAATTTAATTTAGTAAAAATGTTTAAACATTATTTTAAATACTGAAATTAAACTAGGTTATAATGAGGGTATTATTTTGTGTAGGTTAAGTTATAAATTTGAGTACGATTTAAAATAACAATCTTCAATAGCCTATATTTTAAGTCTCTGTGTTTACATACAATGACTTTTTATACATTATTTATATACATTTTATAAGTAATGGGCACAACTTTCAAATTAGTTGGTGTATCTTATTTTTATTAGCACAATTTCAATATGTCCAACTTTATTCGTAAAGTTTGATCAGCTTATCTTGATTTTCACATTTAATTTGAGTAGCAATAAATGTGATAATGATTTAATAAATTTAAAACACATTATTTTAATAGGCCTTTGATACTGTTAATAAAGAGACGTTGAAATAATTATGTCATCTCATTTTTCAATGTAATAAAATATTGACAAGGTTAAATATTTTATAATGAAATACCATTCTAGATATTTTGTCCGAATAAAATTAGAAGGAAACTAAACATTGGTAACATCACAAACTCTGTGGTTATTCAATTTTCTTTATTTTATTTTAAATATACAAAATTCTGTCAACAACTATTGAAAATGGCAAAGTAAAACTTAAACGGCCTTTGAGGGCAACTTCTTCCTTCAAAAACGTTTGTTTGCTGCGTTTTCTATCCATTTGGAGCTGGACATTGCACTTAGACCTTCAGCTGGTTAGTGCTGCCTGCACCATCAGGTAGAAATCCCATGTTCTAGGGATTTCAGTAAGTGTGGTAGTTCCTCGTTGTCTTTCACACTGAATTTCTATGAAAAAGTGTGAAAGGGTTTACCAGTATTACTGGGAAATTTATTTTCACATAACATTCAGGGTTTTTTTTACATGCCACAATCAACATGGGACAAACGTTTATACTCCCCCTCTGAAGGGAGGTGTGTCACGGTTTTTTATTGTTCAAGAAAAATCCGTCGACCCAGGCTGGGTTTGAACCCACTAGCATCGGATCTTGAGGCGAGCACTTTTCACCATGACTACTGAGGTCAACACTTCTTCTTAAGGTTTACTATTTAGTGCTTGTATTGGCTATCTTTGACTAAAAATATTGATCTTAAGTAAAAAAAGATGAAATGGTTAGACCACTATCCATCTGAACTAAGCGTGGAATGTCCCAATGAAGTAAAAAATATCACCTGTGAAATCAATTGGGTCAATTCTGCACTTCTTTTTTCAGACTCCCAAGTCTGAAAAAAGAAGTACAGAATTCTCAGATATTTTGTTCAAGTAATAATAGATTACCTTCATCGGTGGTAACGTGGGCTAAGTTATCAAACTCGTCTAGTTTGGTTTACTGTTGATGGAGAGTTTGGGCTTTGAATCCTGGGCAAGAATCCTTAGGATGGTTTTTAATTATTTTTTTTCTTCTCTTCCACTCCTAAAACGTGTAGACTTCCTCTAAATTCCTCCTTCTTTGATCATATCACATTAATGTAAACGTATGGACAGTCAGAACTGGTGCTAAGACGCAGTGGATAAAACAAAAATTAAAACATATTTTCATAAAGGCGTATTACAACTGGGCTATATATACCTTTTATGACCTGCGGTTAAAAGGGTATCGTTAATCCTAAATTAAAGTTGGGCCACGAGTTCCTTCTTGGGAAATTTATAAAGAAGGCGTATTGGTGTACTAACACTTAGCCCCGGCTGTTCTGGGGCTCCATTTAGGATGGTTGTAAATGTTTTCTCAAGTTGAGCAAAAAAATAATAATAATCATGGGATGGAAAGTAAGACACAACGAAAAGCTAACCTAACCTGACCTAGCTTAAATAAACCTAAACTAGTAAAGGCAAAAATATTGGTGGGGCCGAATTCAAATCTACCTGTGGGTCTATTATCTGTCATAGTCCTCATGGTCAGTGACCATGGCCCAACTAAGCTATGAACTTTTAGTATGAGGAGTCCCGTGGCCCAACTGCTAGGCGTGGTTTTATACTGCCCCTATACCAGAAATGGCAAAACATTTTGTGTACATGTGTTTTACATCTTTCAAAACTAGAAGTTATATGTCTAAAAATAAACGACTTAGGCCTATATGAAATTAGATAAAACCGTCTTTTACTTTTAATTTCAAAACAAATTATTTCCTATTACGGATTTTATTTAAATCAATTAACTTTATAAAAAATATGTTCTTACCTACTTTAAATATATATTTATCATATAAACTCTCTGATAATCAGTCAAACGGTAAATAATTGATATGAAGCAAGTACAGTTTTAAATTCGTAATTTTATGTGATGCGTCTAATGCGACTTAGGCACCCTGCGGGAGCTTTGATTAGTTAGTTTTGTCTTTGAAGTGAAGTTGCAATCAGTGTGAGGGTCAAATCAAATTAGAGCTCAGTCAGGTCAACCTTTGACCCCATAGATCTATGCCATCACCTTTCGGGGCCTATGAAGATACTCATCCACCATAAATGAGCGATTCTTTCACCCTCTATGACTTAAGTGCTTTTTCTTGGCCAAAGTTTTAGCGATCTACAAAAGAAAGAATGGGAATGCGCCTTCTTGTGTTTAACTTAGTTTGACACCTATTAATCATTCCTCCACAAACCCTCTTTACTTTACCGCTCTTCTTGTTCGACTGAGAAAAATAAGGGCAAAGAGCAGGGGGGAGAAGGGGCTGCTCTTTAACTTTGGGTGCTTGCCCCTCCCCCCTATTCCCTCTTAGTTTCTTAAACTTGGGTGTTTTGAAATGGAGAAACTTTTGGAAACTCTTCAATTCATTTGACGAAAGTAAAAAATAATGTAAAGATGCCAGGTTTTTGGAAGAGATCGGCAATAACAATGATAATTGTTCAAAATGTGGAGGCTTTATTTATTCGTTTTTAGAAAGCAACATGCCAGATCAGCCAAGTAATGGCGCCAAACGCCATTATTAATTTGTTTTATTCTCTGGTTTTGTTTATTTAATGTTTTGGCGTTTTTGGCGTAGTGGAAAAAAGCATTATATTTCTTCTAAATTTCATACCAGTATATTTATGAGAATAGAATATTCATTTAACTTAATATATTTTTGAAAAGTATAAGCTATTTTAAGTGATGATAAAATATTAATTCGGACAACCCTCTACTGTATCTGGACTTGAATCGAACCAATATGCATATATTTTAGCGAAATATAAAATATGTATACATGTTCCTACTATATGTATTTAATTGGAGCACCTTTAAAAAATCGTGTAATGCATTTTATCTACAACCTAGGAATAACCTTACCTCATAGCTTAAAAACCTTCTAACCTTCAGTATGGTCTTAGGCTCACACCTGGGTTTCAATCCCAGTCGGATATACTGTGAGTGGTATGCCTTAAATGGTTTCCCACTTTCTCTCCGCGAAAATATAGGTACACTTCCTTTTGTTTCAACCTTTATCATCCCTAGCCCATTATTGCATTTAGTACATAAGCGTATAACATGAGCATATAGTAAGAAGCGCTAGTAAAAAATAATAGGATGGTACTAAATTTATTTTAAATTATTTATACTGTGGAGTGTGACGTCACACTCCACATATCATGAGTTGCGCTGGTTGAACTGTGTGTTGGTCGCGTGTGACGCTAGAGGG
>CABFWB010007940.1:10818-21002 GCA_902151455.1 Timema bartmani
CGAGTGTGCCTAAAACACTTTATAAGGGCGGGTGCCGTTGAAAAATGAGCAGAAGACAAAGTTACGTGCTCACAAGTAGGTGTTGCGCAAGCTGGTCAAACGAGGAGAGTGCTGGAAGAAGAAGAGACGGCTACTCGTTCAGAAAGGAGGAGCGTTCCTGCCCTTACTTTTAACCCCATTAATCAGTGGTGTCCTCGTTTCCTTATTCTACAAATAGATAATGGAACACACGAAAAAGATGATATTGGTATCCCCGGAAACATAGCACTGTTACGAGCAACACAACCAACAAGTGGCATCGGCCACAAATCTAGTGGTCTCCGGGCTGGACGAAGAAATGAAAAAAATTCTCACTTTAAAACTTGATGACAAGTCTAAATGGACTTTATAACAACAAGTGTTACAGCGCAATCTGCACTTTAGTCAACACCCTCCAACGCCTGAAAATACCACCACCACGACCGCCCCTGAAGTGTCTGTACATCCCATCTCGGCTGTACTCAATACTGTAACAGTACAGGCACGTAAAAAAGCCGAGCTTATACCAGAACATATTAATACCAGGAGCGGTATCTCTTGGGACGAAAACGGGGAAGTGAGTATTCACGATACGCCTCTCCGTGGATCTAACATTGTGGATTTAGTCAAACGATCTGGTCAGAGCAAGAAGACACAGTGAGCCGTCGGGGTGGCGAAAGTTTCTCACGGCACTTCAAAAAATAAAAGTCCCGAAAGAATTTATTGTAAATTTGAAAAGTTTGGTGCCCATTAGAGATCCGACGCCCGTACCCCAACCACTTACAACATTTCAACGCCGTAATAAGAAGAAACTGAAAAGGGTGGATGAAAACAGGTGGCTGCCGTTCCGAACTTAGTGGCCCGTTTAGCCGGCATCTACTACGACCCTTCTCATTCTGCAGGGTTTTCAGGGATGGCGTCGTCCATAAAGGCGTCCAAGAAAGATCCCGACAAAGTACGAAAATGGCTTCGTGGGCAGGATGTTTATACCCTACACAGACCGGTGATAAAGAAATTACCACGCAACAAGTATGTGGTGTCAAACATTGACGATTTCTGGCAAGCCGATCTCAACGATATGCGAAGTTTCGGAAAATACAACGACGGTGCGGTGTACTTGCTCACCGTCATCGACGTGTTTAGCAAGATGGCCTAGGTGAGGACGCTTCCATCGAAGACGGGGAGCGTCGTTAGAGACGCCTTTCGAGACATATTCAAACAAAGTGGCCGTAAAACTCTAAGTTTACAGACGGACAAGGGGACAGAGTTCACGGCACATCTAGTCCGGAAATTTCTCAAGCAAGAAGGCGTGCATATACTACACCACTCATAATCCGGACGTGAAAGCAAGCATCGTGGAACGATTCAATAGAACGCTGAAGGAGGCATGTGACGCTACTTTACAAAAAATAACACGTATCGCTATGTGGATGTCCTTCAAGTTCTCGTCGACGCTTACAACAGCGCAAAACATTCCATTATCAAGATGGCGCCTGCCGACGTTTCAGAAACCAACGTGCTTCAAGTCAAAGATAATTTGTACGGCAAACGGCGCCCAAACTCGAATAGTAAGCCAAAACTCAAAGTCGGTGACACGGTGCGTAATAGCAAATCAAAAATGCTGTTTGAAAAGGGCTACGAAAGTAATTGGAGCGAAGAAATTTTCAAAGTCAGCAGAGTCGTGTTGCGCCAACCAATAATCTACAGACTGACCGATCTTGACGGCGAGGAGGTGGAGGGAACGTTTTACGAACCCGAATTGGAACGCGTACGTCTTCCTGAAACCTTTAAAGTTGATAAAATACTACGTGTCAAGGGTAAAGGCGCCAGAAAGAAAGAAAGTGTACGTGCAGTGGAAAGGTTTCATCACCAATTTTAATTCTTGGATTCCTGCCAGTTACGTCAGCGCCCTACCATGAAGGACCAGTTTTACCTCACTTTGCCGAGCGACAGCATCTATGGGATATTTCCGCAAAAATACCCTCTTGAATTACACCACGCAAATACCCTACCATCTTACACTCGACGGCCAATTGGAAGTAGCTCTCGCCGAATTCCAACATCCGTGTTCCTTCACCACCGTACCCGAGGGCCGAAAATTTGTATGGTATAACTGGGTTGACGCTAACGGTGTGAAACAAATATTCAAGGATCACATCCCTCCTGGAAACTACAGCACTATCCAAGAATTGGTCAAAGCCCTAAACGAAATAAAAGCGTTTAAAGGGAATTCCGGAGTTGTATTCAAGTACACAAGCACCAACAAAAAAGTGGACGTTGTTTCTTCTTCACCAAAATATACAGCTGCTGAATCTATCTAGTCAACTAAGTCTATAGCTCGGTTTCGATCCTAATACTAATCTGATCAAAGTCCCAAAGTCATCGTACGCCACCAACATTCTACTAGGCTTGCCCTCGCAACTGTACGTCTACACGGATATCGTCGATTTCAGCCCGTAGGTGACATTGTGGCACCACTTTTACGTATCGTCGGTATCAACAACATAAACTATCTATACGGCATACATAAGACAGTTAGCTATGATTCGATTCACTACGTACCAGTACTTAGAAAGGAAATTGAAAGCCTGGAAATCAATATAAGAACCGACACTGGTGAACCTGTACCATTCGAGTTTGGAAAAGTGTGCGTGAAAACTTCATTTTCGACGCTGCTCAACATGAACTGTCCCTACCAAAGATACTACGTAAACCAGGCTGGAATGGGAATATCTTCGATCTACCACGGTGTTTCCTATCAACGCGGGCATGGAATAAGAAGTTTTTTCAGCGGCCTATTCAGGAGCGTCGTACCATTACTGAGAAGTGGCGCTAAAGCCATTGGAAAACAGGCGCTTCATACGGGTATCGACGTGCTTTCCGACGTCACCAATCAGCGTCGTCCTTTCAAAGAGGCTCTACGGCACCGTGTTGGCGATACTGGAACAAACCTGAAACGCAAGGGGGAGCAGAAGATCGGCGCACTGATGACCGGCTCAGGCTATAAAGGGCGTCATAAGAAGCACCGACGTCAGTCTTCTGTCGTTGCCCGACGTAAAAGGGTCAAGAAAAACGCGGTAGATATTTTCAGTTGAAATGTCGTTTCTACACCACCAGTCCTGCGAGTGTGCCAGCAGTGAACTCGATCTCTTTTACATCCCACCCAAGCAAACCAGTCTTGAAAATGGACAATGGATCCAGTACAAACCTGTCTCTTCACTCACCGATGATTCGCCCATCGAATTTACCGTTACCGGTCAAGGCGAGATTTATATCGATCTTTCATAAACTATGCTCTATCTCAGGGCGGTCATCGTGAAACCCGACGGTGGCACTTTGACAGAGGCGGATCAAATCGCTCCCGTCAACAACTGGTAGCATACGCTATTCACAAAGGTGGATGTGTTTTTAAACCAAAAACTAATCTCACTACCCAGCAACACGTATGCTTATAGATCGTACATTGAAACGTTGCTCAATTACAACAGTGAAGCCAAAAGAACACATTTGACTTGCGGTCTGTGGTTCGCAGACAGCCCCGGAACCTTTGAGGAGGCTAACGCCGGGAGCAAGGGATTTGAGGCCCGTCGCAGTCTCACCGCAAAAATAAAGACGGTGGATCTTTTTGGCGTATCTACACGGTGATGTGTTTAACCAAGAGAAATACCTTTTGAACGGCACCGAACTCAGAGTCAAGTTGGTCCGTTCAAGAGACGGGTTCAGTCTTATGGCCGTCCCTGAACTCCCGCACTTTAAGGTTCACATCGCTCAAGCCAGCCTTCTAGTTCGACGTGTCAAAGTAGCACCTTCTATACTGTTGGCACATGCCAAGGCATTAAACGTCAGACCCGCAAAGTATCCCATCACCCGCGTGGAAGTAAAAGCACTCACTATTCCTACGGGTGTACAAGGGAAATCACTGGACAATGTATTCACCGGACAATTACCCAAACGATGCATCGTGGTATTTGTATCAAACGCCGCGTTCAACGGAGACGCCACCAAGAGCCCGTTCAACTTCCAAACCTACGGCATGAACCATTTCTCGCTGTACGTGGACGGAGAACAAGTGCCGTTGAAACCGTTACAGCCCGATTTTTCAAACAGCAACTATGTCATGTCCTACCACACACTATTTTATGGAACGGGTATCCATTTCATGAACGAAGGTAGCGACATCACACGGGAAGCCTTCCCTAAAGGATATCATCTCATGGCTTTGGATCTCACACCTAATCTATCCACCCACATGACATCGCATTGGAATTTGAAGAGGCATGGCTCTCTGAGCATCGAAGTGAGCTTCACCAGAGCTCTCACCGAAACCTTCAACTGTATCGTGTACGGGGAGTTTGCCAACATCATCATCATCGACAAGGACAGAAACGTCGTGACCGATTATGGGAGTTAATATAAGCGGCTTCCCGCCCCTTATACACGTCATTTAATCATGGACGTCATTGTGGATTTCCAGAGCTTCATAGACGACAGCAAACAGTTTATCGTCAAGGAACTGAGTTTTTTACCTGTATGCGGATCATTACTTCAACATTACCAGCCTCGGTGGCGTAGTTGGCTAACGCGCTAGTCGTGTTGAGCTCGACCGCCAAGGACGGGGAGATCGAGGTTCGAATCTCGGTCGGGTGAACTGGGGGTGGTTTTTCCTAAATGGTTTTCTACTCTGCCTCCACGCAAATGCGGGTTCACTTCCTCTAAAAAATTCAACCCTCCCAATTCCTAATCCATTAGCGTAATTAGTACTTAAGCGTATAAACCAAACGGGTAGTAAGACGCGGTGCTTAATATATAAATATATTACTTCAACATTGAGTGTCAAAGCCCCCATTCACTGTCGAGGAACTTTCCGCTGCCGCTAAAAATCAAGCCGACTATATCGTCAACAAACTGCATGGTATTCCCTGGGATAGCGGTGATGTGGATTACAGTCTGCTCGAATCCCTCACGTTCTGTACGGTCGGGTGTTTTCCCTGCTGATCAACTACCCGCAAGAATAGCGTGACCTGCCGCTCTCGTCATCAACACAGATCCACACACCAAGCCTGGGACGCATTGGGTCGCCATCTTTATCTACAAGAACGGCGTGGAAGAATATTTTGACAGTTGTGGATTTCCACCCCGTATAGTCACATCTGTTATTTATACGCAAAAACACTTCCCGCACGTCTCATAACACGCTACAACTTCAAAGCATAGCCGCGGACGTTTGCGGTCATTACTGTCTCGTGTACCTTCTCTATCGCAACCAGAATATTCCAATGAAAACTTTCCTAACCCTATTCTCGCCCACCAATCATACAGGCAACGACACTAAGGTGGTGAGATATTACAACACATTTTTCAAGAAGCTTGGGTCCTGCCGCCCCTCAAGAGGCTGCATCCAATCAGCGTGCGCCTATAAAAGGGGCGTCCCGACGGCGTGCTGGCCATAACTGCGACAGTCGTCGAAGTGATCAAACATCATGGAAGGTCAAGACGTTTGCACCCGCAAAGCAAAGACGGTGAAGCCGCTCGCCATCACCAGTATTTTCAACACTTTGTTTCCGCTGGACGATGTCGACGCCAAGCGAGTCATCGTCGGAATGAGCGTCAAGAACAACTTTACTCCCTATGTCCAGCTAGAAAAATACGGAGGGAATTGTGCGGTGTTTAACCGTACAGAGTGACAAGAACTGGGCAGCTACAAGTCGTTCATATCAAAGTTTTTCAGCAACACTCAACTTCCTCAGAAAATTAGTCTGACTTATCATGAAATCTCTCTGAGACGTATGTGCGGAGACCGTATGGTCGTCATCAGCGATAAACAAGACGCCGGACTCAAACGGGTGGCCTATCTATCACCTAGCTGGGCGCGTCTTTGTGAGGTGTGGGACCTCATCGACGTCGCCGTCGACCGCCGGGATATGTGTTCGACACCCGTCGCACGCTATTGCAAAGATTTGATTGACACACTCGTCGTGGATGTATGCGACACGCTTACAGAATCAGCGGATGTCATCGATCTCGAACAGCCTACGGTGGAAACGCACATCAGAAACCTTAATCTTATCAGTGCTACCTACTACACACGCCAAGTCGTCGGTTTGGACTATTACATGCTAGATTGTGAACTAAAAACAATTTTACCAACGCATCTAAGAGACACTGTAGAAAAACGTATGAACGAATATATGCGGCATTCCTGTAAAAGTGTATAATAAATATTATGTATGATTGTAAAACCTTTAATGTATAATAATTGTATGTTTTGTAATATCGTGTTTTATTCACGCAAAAACCTGTCTGTTCCTTACATGTAGATACGAGTCTTTACTTGTCAGGCCAGCAAACATGAACAGGGTAAATTACCTTTTGTACTTGCTCACTGCTTCGAGGTCACGATCTATTCTTGTCTTGACTTGTCTTGTCGACCCGCCAAACTGGCGTAAGTCATCAGGGAAAACACTTTGCTGGGGGAGGGCTACCAGAGTAAATGACCTAACTCCCGGTTTCAAGGTCATGATCTATTCCTGTCTCAACTCGTCTGGTCAAGCCGCCAAACTGGCGCCAGTCATCAGGGAAAAACCCATTGCCATATAGGGGGTTGCGACATTATTCAGGGTCGTGATCTATTCTTGTCTTTTTGACCCACCAAACAGGCGACGGGTTGCGACACCAGGAAAACCCATTGCCACATAGGGGGTTAAGACACATGCCTTGAAGGAGGGGGTGAGGGGAAAAGTGAAAGGGAGGGGTCTGATGGCTGCAAGCTGCTCGATGGTCACACTCATCGCTACGCTGCCATCAGGAGAGCTTCGTGCTCCGTGTTCCTCCCCCATACCAGCGCCTGACACCCATTAATAAATAAAAAACTCCAACGCCCCGTCCTAATCCTACCCAGGCATTAAAAACCCATGAATAAAATATAACCAATGAGCACAAATAAAAAATATATTGAGCACACATTAATAACCAATGAGCATACATAAATAACCAATTAGCACAGATTAAAAAACCAGTCTGGAAAGGGCCCCCTCGAGCACAAATACATGTACCAACATGTTAGGAACAAGAAAAAACATGTCTGGAAAGGGGTTCAACGGCAGAAGGGGTCGGGAAGGGTCAGGAGGGGAGGGGGAAAGCCAACAGCCAATCATAAAGCGAGGGGGCGTGGTCACGTGACCATATTCAGCCAATAGTAAAAGCGGGATATCGAGTCGTACTAGCTACTGACAGGTATTAAAATTAACTTATATCGAAATATTATGTTCTACATCTGGCTGCACTTTTTATGTAGCCTAATTTTTTCTTGTAAAACATCAAAATAACCATGAAAACATACATACCTAATTCCACCGTTCCCTTACGGGGTAGGCAAGAAACCATGCATACACCTCAATAAAAAAAATCCGTAACTAATCAATCCTCACTAGCTTTCTCCACACTCTCCTATCCTTGCATAAACCCTTCACTTCATCAACATCCATACACCGAGTCGTTAATGCTCTTTTGTTCTTCAATGAAAGTTTCTCTTTTTTACAGTCATCTCTAACATTTAGCCACGTCTTACATGGACTACCCTTTTCTTTTAATCCACACACACTCTACCTTCAAATATTTTTTTCGTCACTCGAATCCACACTCATCCTCTAAACATGACCAAAATAATGTAAGACGCTTCTTACACATTGACTTATTTATTGAATTCCCTGTCAAACGACACTTCTTCAGCACCCATTCATTACTGACTTTGTCCATACAAGTTTTTCCACATACTTTTCTTAGATATCTCATTCCAACCGCATTCACCTTGCTCTTGTGTTTCTCCTGGCAAACCCACGCTTCACATCCATACAACGATGTTGGCGTTAACATACTTTTATATACTGCCATCTTTGCCTCTTTCAACACTACATTATTCTTGGAAATATTCCACATACATCCAACTATTCTCCGAGATGCATTCACCCGTTTGTCGATTTCGCTACCTATCCTTTCATTTTTACAACACATTGTAACGATATTGATTTGGACCGCTCTCATATATTTAAAAAGTCATGGATGAAGGTATTTTTCTTTAAAGTATCGTATGTAGATTATCCTTTTAAGACTTCATCCATGGAGAATCGCGCGCTTTTCAGGAATAATCTAGAAGCATTGCACCATTAAAACTTATTTTTTATATTCGAAATTTCACTCCGTAGTATTTACCAAACAAGCAAGAGAAGCCAGCTCCCTATATCCAATAGGAAGCTAGCCTTCAAAACACCTGTCGCAGGGACAACCCTTGATTGGTTGGTTTTGACATTAGTCACGAGAGGTCTAAGGGGCAAGGGGTATGTCGCATATAAGCTGTGTGTGCGTATGAATATATAGATAGTGTGTCGACGACAGAGAGAGAATGTGCTGGCAAGAGAGTGTNGTATTTACCAAACAAGCAAGAGAAGCCAGCTCCCTATATCCAATAGGAAGCTAGCCTTCAAAACACCTGTCGCAGGGACAACCCTTGATTGGTTGGTTTTGACATTAGTCACGAGAGGTCTAAGGGGCAAGGGGTATGTCGCATATAAGCTGTGTGTGCGTATGAATATATAGATAGTGTGTCGACGACAGAGAGAGAATGTGCTGGCAAGAGAGTGTGTGTGGACGACAGAAAGAGAGAAGTCACATAAACAGACAGTACATAGTTTGTATCTTAAATAAAAGTATATAAGAAGATATAACCATTCCAATAAATTGTGTGCAACATCAACAGTTGTATTTATTACATAATAATAATACCGTAATATCATAATTGGCGCTCGACCACGGAGCTACAAATACCAGTTATATCACAAACATTCCGTATCATCATAATTGGCTCCCAATCGCGGGAAAATTATAAGTCCAATAATTCCATAACATAATATTTGACGCCCAATCGCGGGGTGAATAATTCCATATCATAATAACATTTTAGGCATATACACTAAATATTTCACTTGCTTTTATAGTGATAATCCCAATTCAAATATAACAACCAATAAATAAATTTTAAAAACAACCTTTGAAATTTAGCATTAATCATCTCACAAACTGAGTGTATTGTACAAACGAACTCAATCCATAGAAAAGGCAATATTTTATCTCTAAGAGCGGTCATAAATTACATGAAAATAAATGATTTATGCTGTTACAAAAATACATTGGGGGAAAAAAATAGTATCAGAGTTTTTAAAAATATAATTTTTTTTTTCAAGAACTGCGTCTTACTACACATTCGGGAATAAATTAAATAATAGATTGTTAAAGAGACTGATTTTTCCCTGCAATTACCCACAAATGTCAATTATCTACCACAAAGTGTTTTTTTTTTCTAATTTCTAATAGTGTGTAAAGTTTTAATCCCATATTATTTTACTCTAATTTTTAAAAAATTGAATTTTCGCTATTTTACTAACACACTTTTGTTTTAATTCCAGAAATCCATACCCAAATTTTCAAATCTTATTTATAAATTAAAAAACTTTCATACTTTTCTAATCATCTGAGGTAGTCCATACACCTTCCTGAAACATTTTAATTTTCTACCACACGAAAAAGTTGTTTTATTTTTATTTATTTTTATGTTCATCCACCATCTACACCCCCTCCAAATGCCCCCTCTCCTTACTCCATTCTACCCATTCCATTGACCCTTGTTTTGAAGTTATAAATGTTCAGATTTTTATGGGTATTTAAGGCTGTGCCTCCGCATGTATGTAAATATTTCAATTTTTTACCATAAGGCGTAACATTTAAATATTTATATACATTGTAAGAAAGTATATTTCAAGGAATGCCGGTACTTGCTCGGTGTTAAAAAATAGCATGAGGCAGTTTTTTAGCCGCCACCAATTTTTGCTGTAGTAATTTCCAAAGAAGGCTGTAGTTTCTACATCGTGGTATGATGGAGTGTGTGACCGGCTATCCTATAGTTGGACATATTTTCTCTTGGCATTTCACCGGGAACTGTTCTCAAGTGTGGGCTATTTGTTCACCTGCACATATATTTTATAATGTGTATAGCTTAACGGCACTTTACCTGAAGTCTGGCTCTTATAATTGTGTAATTATTATTAGCACCACGTCTTACTACCCGTTCGAGTTATACGCACTTACGCTAATGTGTAATGGTAGGGTGATTGTGA
>CABFWB010007941.1:0-21000 GCA_902151455.1 Timema bartmani
TCCATTAGCGTAATTAGTACTTAAGCGTATAACCCGAACGGGTAGTAAGACGCGGTGCTAAATAATAATAATAATATAATATTCTTTGTGTGCAATTCAATAACATTAAATCATAAACTTTTTTTAGAAATTCAAACGTACAAAGCCTGCAACAGTGGGCATGCAGAAAAAGGTGTCAGTCTCGTTCTTGTCTAGTCTAGTTTGAGATAATGGAGAGGTTTGGGTTATAATTCTGGGTGAATATAATAGGTTTTTTATTTAGTAGCCTACGTTATTTCCATAAAAATGCAAGTACACTCCCTCAAACACCTTTCTCATTCCACCCCATTAGTATAAATATTCGAACAGCCCGGGCACAACCGTGTATTATATATTTTTATAAATATCTGTGTATACCTATATATCATATATAATATGTATCGCATTGGAGCCAAATAATAGACAAACCTAAATATAAAAACTATTAATAATTATTATAACAATCCAACAGATAAAGGTATCGGTCTCGTAATATTATAAGTGTTGAGGTTCACATATAGACCGGATGCATTGAGAATGGTTTTCCTTCTGTGATCTACCACAATATTCTTTTTATCCCCTCTTCCCGCGAATGCGAGTGCATTTGTTCTAAACTACCTTCCTCAATATAACTCATCCACTGAAACGTATATTCATATATTATAATAAGCGTAATTCTCCCTGTATACGTAAATAAAATATTTTGTTTTAAACATTTTATTTTAGCACCTTATCTTACTACACGAACGGGTTAGAAATAAAAACAAACTATCTTTCGTGTATGAAAACAAACTCAACAGAAAATATAAAAGTAAACCCTGTATTTTTATTTAAGGGTGTTGATCTCTCAGAACTTTTTACAGAAATTGAACTTTTGGCTCCAAATAACAGATTCTGGCATATAATTTTTTTTTAAATTAAAAATGTTTAATCTATTTTAATTTGATCAAATTGACGTTTTAATTAAAGGAATTAGATTAGTAGGTATCTCAAAAATTATTAATTTTAAGTAGAGGGTATTTTGTAATTGTCATAATGACTTGCTGTAGATGATCTTGTAGAGATTACAATATGATCGCCTTACTACTTTATAAAATATTTAATATTTATTATTACATTTAAAAATTAAATTTTTTATATAGCCCTTTGTAATGATTAATTTTATTTTTATCTCACTATTTAAAAGTTTTAAATGTATTTCAAACATATGGTGAATCAGTTCAGAGCCGTTAGGTACTTGATTTTTGCCTCCACGAGGAAGGTTTTTTTTAATACCTACTTTTCAAACTCATGCTGTCCACAACTTTGAATCATTACCTCGACTAAACACAATTTTGCAGATAATAGCTGTTTACCTTTACTATCCTTTAGCGAACTCTTACAGGACTTTTATGTACTGTCTCCTTCCCCCCCTCTGCCCCCTTCCGTCGGAATACTCCAAATTCTCATTCTCTCAACAATCCTTTCCCCTTACTCACACAAAAGCAGCAACAAATAATCTCTCTGTCAGTCTATCCAGTGACAGCTTGGAATAGGGAATGGGGAGCTGAGGGCAGGTCATTAGTAACAGAGAGGAGAGTCATTGATATGTATCACACTGGCCACCCGACTTTTAGCCACCCAGTTTTTGAAAGCACCCATCGTTTGTGCTACATTATTGCTGGTTAGTGCTCGATTTTAATCGTTAGTACTGTAAATTTAAAGAACTAATTCACGATTTCATGTGGGTGGCTAGGAAGATTTCTCCTTGGCAACCAGGTATAAGAAATAATCGAGATATCAATTTTTTGAAAATTCCAATCGTTTGTGCTACGTTAGTGCTGGTTAGTGCTCGAGTTTAATCGTTAGTGATGTAAATTTAAGGCAAAAATTCACGATTTTTTGTAGCTGGCTAGGAAGATATCTCCTTGGCCACCCGGTCTAAGAAATAATCGAGATATCAATTTTTTGAAAACGCCCATCTTTTTGCTACGTTAGTTCTGGTTAGTGCTTGATTTTCATCGTTAGTTCTGTAAATATAAGGCACTAATTCACGATTTCTTATGGGTGGCTAGGAAGATATCTCCTTGGCCACCCGTATAAGAAATAATAGATATATCCATTTTTTTAAACGCCCATCGTTTGTGCTACGTTAGTGCTGGTTAGTGCTCGATTTTCATAGTAATTAATTAACTTGCTGCCCCTCTTTTCTTAACTTTTGTGAAGAAGCCAATTTTTACCACCCTGCAAACACCACGTTGTTTTCCCTGATGAATAATTATAACATGTCACCTCTTTATATTTACCGGACTGTTGTAAAGAAGACTGTGTTTACCACCTGCAAACACCACGTTGTTTTCCCTGATGAATAATTATAACATGTCACCTCTTTATATTTACTGGACTGTTGTGAAGAAGTCTGTGTTTACCACCGACAATATCCAAGCTATTTTCCCTGGTGAGATTAAATCACATCTGCGTCGTATTTATTGTGAATACAGCACTTTTAATACTATTTTGGTGACACTACTTGATTAGACCCTTAGACCATTAATATTTGCTAATCTAACATGGGTATACATAAGTGGCGTAATCTCCGGGTATGCTAGTCCTGCGCCGCACACCCATAATGATATTGACTAGTTTTTTGTTTAATTCAATGCTGTCTGTGTGAACTGTGTAAATACAAATGTTTAAATTGTTAATAAATATACATGTAATTGATTATTAATTTTAGAACTAATATTGGTTCATATTCCAAGAAGACTGTGTTTTTTTTGTAGCTCTTCTTCCAGAAGGTTCTACTTAACACAATAGGAAACCCAGGGCCTGCTGCTTGAAAACCGCAAGGTAAGCTAGGGAGGCTCTAATGACCTTGCCCAATGTCTAGGGGGTTACACCACATTCCTTTCCGCTCGCCCACAAGTTATTGGCCTATGAGCTCGGGTTTTTACAGCCCAGGTCATGATGTTCATGTGTAGCAGGATAAGCATTGTGCCAACTATTGAAAATAGATTCAAAATCACAATGTTTACATATTAAGCTAATTTAGTATAGTTTAAGTAAAGTTACATAAAATGCATACATTAAATTAGTTAAATTAAAGTTATTATACTTAACAAGCTTTAAATTATACACTAATTAAATACATTGAGTTATGTTTAGGTATTCTAGTCACATGTATTAACATGTATTTGGCAAAACACATTTAACCACTCTTTCAAATTTAGGCTTTTCAGCACTGGTAGATTGAGGAAGGGGGTGGAGTGGTGGGTGACGAGGCTACTTTAACTGTAGTTGACGGTAATTCTTGTGGTTTTTTATGTAAAAAGGATTCGTGGAGTTTTAATAGTGTTCTTTTAGTTTTTGCTTTGCATTAACGACTTATTAGTCATTGTGATCTAATATAATTATACATCAAAGAATCCCAAAAATCAGGAGTGTAATTTCACGATTTCAAGAAGATTTAGAAGTAAAAGGTAAAATAAAATACATTTTCATATAATCTACTTAATCAGTGGCGCACCCAGCCATTTACTTTGGGGGAGGCATTCAATCAAGGCTGTAGCAAGAATGAAATTTTGATGGAGAGAGCGGGTTTGGGGTTGGACAGCCTCCTGACACCTGAAGGCCGAGAATATTTAAGAATATTAAATGCTTTTAGAAATTATTTGGAGTAGTTTTATAGTAATTAAGAAATTTAAATAATGCAAATGGTATCGAAGCTATTATTTGTTTTTGTTTTCAATTGTTAATTTTGTGTGTAACGGTAAAACTTTTGAATATTAGGCTTAAGTCAGAAGCCTGGTCTTAAAATGTAGCCTATACATTCGACACATCTTCAATGCGAAATATTTTATTCATATTTCATATTATTCAAATTTCTATTAACATTATTTGTGGAGTTGGGGAAAGAGGGATGGTCAAAAACCCTGTGTACCCCTCACCCCCTTGGGTGCACCACTTCTTACAGCAAAATATATGTGTAAATATCTTAGCACTTAACCAATGACGTGCCTAGCGATAGAGTATTATTAGTTCGAGATAATCTCCTCTATGTTAGTAGAGTGTACGCATCTAAATAGATTAAGGAGCATAAATGCTCAAGTTGGGAGACTCGTTTATTTCCAAGAAGCATGTGAAATGAGTTTGGCTTTAAGAAATAGTTTTAATTGCAACATGAATCGGACAATTCACCTGATTTCCTCTCACCAAGATCTGATGGACGCTTGATCTATGTACCACTTCATTTTGGCTGCGGGCCCAGAGGTCCCGGGTTTGATTCCCAGTGCTTCCAGATTTTCTGAGAAGTCTTTCCAGATTTCTGAGAAGCAGTGGGTTTGGAACGGGTTAGACTCAGCCTAATGGGGGTAAATAAGTAGCTACTCGAATAAAGTAGTAGTGGCTCTGATATAGACTGGCTGGAGGCATCATTGTGCTGACCATTTACACCCTCTAACCGCAAGAGTTGGCACTAATTCACCAAACAGTTTAGTAGCCACTCGGTAGGTATAGCCTGAATGTGGGCTGACACCATGGATTTTGATGGAGAGAGCGGGTTTGGGGTTGGACAGCCTCCTGACACCTGAAGGCCGAGAATATTTAAGAATATTAAATGCTTTTAGAAATTATTTGGAGTAGTTTTATAGTAATTAAGAAATTTAAATAATGCAAATGGTATCGAAGCTATTATTTGTTTTTGTTTTCAATTGTTAATTTTGTGTGTAACGGTAAAACTTTTGAATATTAGGCTTAAGTCAGAAGCCTGGTCTTAAAATGTAGCCTATACATTCGACACATCTTCAATGCGAAATATTTTATTCATATTTCATATTATTCAAATTTCTATTAACATTATTTGTGGAGTTGGGGAAAGAGGGATGGTCAAAAACCCTGTGTACCCCTCACCCCCTTGGGTGCACCACTTCTTACAGCAAAATATATGTGTAAATATCTTAGCACTTAACCAATGACGTGCCTAGCGATAGAGTATTATTAGTTCGAGATAATCTCCTCTATGTTAGTAGAGTGTACGCATCTAAATAGATTAAGGAGCATAAATGCTCAAGTTGGGAGACTCGTTTATTTCCAAGAAGCATGTGAAATGAGTTTGGCTTTAAGAAATAGTTTTAATTGCAACATGAATCGGACAATTCACCTGATTTCCTCTCACCAAGATCTGATGGACGCTTGATCTATGTACCACTTCATTTTGGCTGCGGGCCCAGAGGTCCCGGGTTTGATTCCCAGTGCTTCCAGATTTTCTGAGAAGTCTTTCCAGATTTCTGAGAAGCAGTGGGTTTGGAACGGGTTAGACTCAGCCTAATGGGGGTAAATAAGTAGCTACTCGAATAAAGTAGTAGTGGCTCTGATATAGACTGGCTGGAGGCATCATTGTGCTGACCATTTACACCCTCTAACCGCAAGAGTTGGCACTAATTCACCAAACAGTTTAGTAGCCACTCGGTAGGTATAGCCTGAATGTGGGCTGACACCATGGAGTTACTTTTATTACATTTTGAGTGAATGGTAATCATCGTTATGGATAAATAAAAAAGAGAGAATATGGGAGTAGGGGGGGCCTCAGAATTTCCTAAGCTATCATACGGCTAAGAGTAAAGAATAAATGTTAGAGAACCACTGTTCTAGAGGCAATCATCTTCAAATATTTCCCTGGGAATAATCCCTTGACGTTCTTGGACAACGGTGGTTGAGGGTCCTTGGCCCCCAAATCTCCCCTGCAACTTTTAGACTACAGCATACCTACTAATTTTCTCAGAATACGCACTTATCTCAAGCATCCTAAGGTGGAACCACACATCAGAAATCTGAGTTTGATCAGTATTACCTATAATGTACGTCACGTCATTGGTTTAAATTATTACTTGTTGGAGTGTGAATTCAAACCAATGTTTCTAACGTATCTAAGGGGAATTATAGAAAAACATATGAATGATTATGTGGGCTATTTGTTTAAAAATATATAGTGTTGATTCTAAATAAATATGTATACTACGTTGTGTTTTGTTCAAGAAAAAAAGTCTCACTGACTCTTGTTTTCCTGTTTCAACATCTATAAAATAATTACCACCAAACTGGTGAATGGTGCCAGATGTCATATCAGAGTTTTGCAATCATCAGAATGGTAGTGTAATTCTGGTGAAGTCATTCGTGGCTTTTTAATCATGTTTCAACATGTCATATAATGCCGGCCAAACCCGCACCACATAAAGATGACGCGAACAATAGTCACGATTGTGTCATCAGGGCTTTGACACACCAAGGGTCAATGACCTGTATTGCGCAATCACAGGCAGGATTGCGACATCCCTGACCTACTTTCATTTGATTTCACCATGTTGGGCCCGCCACGCTGACGCCATAGTTTCGACTTAAGACGAAGTGGAGAGGTGAAGTGGAACGATGGGGGAAATATCTGGCAAAAGGAGGATTCCGTCTTCGTCATGATTCTGTCAGGAAAGGAACACACAATTTATACCAAACCAACTCACAACATCTTCTCGGGGATTCAAACCAAAATAAAATGGGGTGGAAAAAATCAAATCAGACCAACGCCTTCAAATAAAATACAATATCCTCTCAAAATCAAATGGGGTAAGAAATGAGGCAAATGAGATCAATAATAAGATAACAATGGAGTGTTAGTCTGATGATGTCATTGGTGACGAACTTTTTGTTTATAGTCTGATAACGCCATTGCCAGGGGAAATGCTTTCTAGTCTGACGACTTCATCGGTGTGACTTGAATGTGGGTCACGGAGTCAAAGGTAAAATCTTGCTGAGCCACTATGATAACTACTTGCCTTAAATAAGATATAAAAGGTCTTTTTAACTGAAACCTCTCCAATGATCGCCATCACTGAGTTGTATTTATCTTTGCTAACATTCTTAAGGTGGGGTGCTAGTGAGCACCAGTTTAGTGCATTAATTTTGCAGTTTTTATAGCATAAACATTTTTTGGCCAAAATAAATCAAATATTTCTTCTATAGAAACATAGAGTTTAGCTTTCTGCACATGCTAATCTCAACAGTCCTTGAATATCTCTCACGAGCATAGCGGCATTTGGTGACAAACTTTTTAAATGCAGAGAAAAAGTTGTCACTAAATTCCAGGACACCCTTGACAAATATTAAAGAACTGTTGAGATTAGCATGTACGGAAAGCTAAACTCTATGTTTCTATAGAAGAAATATTTGATTTATTTTGGCCGAATAAATGTTTATGCTATAAAACTTCGAAAATACTGCCCTAAAATCACGCTCACTAGCACCCCATCTTAAAGTAAAATAAAGCAAAGAGTTAGTGACCATCATTTGACATTTTTTTATGCAACTAGGGTAGTAATAGTTAAGTTAGATTTGTTCAGTTTCGTAAGTACTAGTTTTATAGTATAGTAGAATATGTTCTGGCAACTTTTATATTAGTTCCTTTACTGTGGTATTTTTAAACGAATCTCTTACTCCGTTTAATTTTTGGGTTGTTGACTGGAGCTTGTTAATAGAATAAATCAGAACTACTTAAAAACTAGCAAACCTCGGTAAACAAGCCTATACCTAGGAACCAAACTATATTGTTAGACAGTGAATTTATTAAACCACACTATAAACCGTTAAGAATTAAAACCATGTTGACACAACTTAGCTGTTAGATAAAGCCGTCTTTTAAATATTTTGAAACTCAAACAAATGTGTAAGTAGCACCATATAACTGTATTTATTGAACTTGTTGGAGCTCAAAACAAATCAATTTAGCTATTAAAGTCATAGAACATCAAAACACACAATTTTATAGATAAAGTAAACTTAATTGTGTATTAAAGTCGTAGTATCTACAAAAATATAATTTTATATCAAAGCCAGTTGTGTGTATCGAAGTCGTAGAGCCCAGGGCTGCATCTAGGTGAGGTGGGAGGGCAAATTTGATAAATTGCCCCAGGCCTCACATTCCAGGGGTCCACATTCCCCCCCAAAAACCTTTACAGTTACTATTCTGAATTTCGCATAAAATAATATACATATTTTAACAGCATTAAGTATTCGCTTAGTGATAGTATTCCATTCCATATTCCTGAAAACACTAACTTTATGTAATTTAAGATTTAAATTATTCGAGTAATGTGCTTCAGTAGCATACATTAGAATATGCCACCATTGTAAAACCGCTGTTGGTCTACAGAAAACTAACAGTTCAATGGTGCAAAGAGGAATTTACTTTTGTTAACTTAATTGATTGGTTGTTTGCATTTAATAAAGTACAGTCATTTAAGGAGTTGATCAATATTCCATAAAACATGAGAAATTATTACATAACATAAGTACCGAGTACGTATCAATATATTATAACGGCTTATTGCTAAAACTGAAAAACTGCCGTACAAAGGGGGGCCTCAGATTTTTTTTTTCCCCTCAGGCCTTACATTTTCTTAAAACGCCTCTGGTATAACCTCTAAACAAACTTAATTAATATTGAAGCTAACATCCTGGATAGAAAAGGTTAAACATATTTATTTTGGGGTAGTATTTAAAGTGCACTTTCTGAAGCGGATGACTCACATGGCTCACAAACTAAATTAATTCTAGAACAGATATAGTTCCCAGTCCCCTGCTTGTTTATTCATCAGTCATCACTGTGGAAGAGAACGTTAAAATTTCACCAAAGATAAACTTTTCAAATATGCTGGGAATCAAACCCGGGACTCTTAGCTGTCGGACGTAATAATTTATTAGATACTGTCTTGGTGTAAGAATCCCTGAAAGTATATCTAATCACTTTTTAAACTGTCCTATGGGCTACCTGAGAGTAGCGTGCCTGCTGCTTGTTATCTGGGTTTAGTTGAGGAACTCGCCGTGGGAGGTCACTGTAGATGCTCAGATCCTCCACATGGAATGTACGCCACAATGGAGAGGGCTGCCGAAGCACAAGGCGCATTGCGGTTAGTCCCTGCCAATCGACTGCACTCTGCAAATTAAATTAGAGAGAACAATAGTGGTAAAATACAACTTCCCACAACATTTATAAAGAAAAGATTGGTATTTCTACGCCTTTGCACATGAGTTAACTATTTTTTTAAAAATAGTTAGTGATTGAAACAATCATAAATCACATAAGGGAAATTATTGTGTATTCTCAAACGAAACAAAAGGGAAATTGGGGCTAATTTTGAAGCATATTAAATCTTTTTATTTTGGAGTACAATTGGAAATTTTGAATATCACCGAGAAGGAGAACACATAGCTTTTTCCACTGCTATTAAAGAAGATATCAAGATATTTGATATGGGATTTTGTTAGTAACAGAAAACTAACATAGTGTTCAAAATTGAATTTTTCTCTGTGACTATGGCTTTTTAAGCTCTAGAAAGGGTAATTGTTATGTATAAATATTAAATAAATATCTTTATCAACCTAGTCACTTTTATCACCAATGCAGAATATGTGCAATATTTACAATTAGAGTTGCGAGCTTGAGAAAATTATGTTACTTTTCGAAGGCGTTCCGAAAGTAAGTTTCTGACAACACGCCTTACTGTAAGTCTCATATATTTAATAATCTGTGTTTATCGAGGGTAGTAATTAACAAGTAAACACAAGTCTCTACTATCCAATTCTCAAATACTTAAACGATAGCAAGAAAACGCCTCTATTTTTATTAATTTTACTGTTTTAATTATGTTTGTTATTAGTTAAAGTCTAGAAATTAGCACTTTGGACCGCACTTTTAATCAATTTCAATCATTCATACTTAACATGATTTCACATTACACGAACAATAAATTTTTAAATCACAGGTATTGGAACCAAACACTCGGAGAGGGGATTGGTCATCGTCTGAAGTTTGATGATATAGTAATCATGGATACGGTCGAGGTCAATAAACCTCAGCGAAACATTTTTTAACTAGCTTCAAGTGCCCGGCGTTACCCGTACAAAAAACTAATCACTACTAAACTAAACAGCACATACTGAGAGCTAACCATATTGGAAACATGTTTAATGGAGAAAAAATTTCCGCTGTCTGCTTCCTAGGAAATCAAATGGTGTAACGCCCACCGAGAGGAACCGCCTTGTGGGATTTCCGTGCCGGAACCCTTGAGGTTTCTAGAGAAGAATATTTCCTTTTGGTACGTCGCAGTGCGCCTGTGTGGGCGGGGGTTGTGGAAGGAACCGCTGTAGGAATGCGTTCTCTTATAATTCCGACACGATTAGGGTGCGTTGGCTAAGTGCCGGCATGTCTCGAACTTCAACACATGATGGCTGTGGATTGTGAAGGTTTTGTATTCTATTCATACTTTTTTTAGCACCGCGTCTTATTACCCGTTTGGGTTATACGCCTACGTACTAATTACACTAATTGATTAGGGATCAGGAAAGCTTAATTTAGAGGAAATGCACCAACATTTATGTGGAAAGAGGGTCATTTAGGAAAAAACATCCTCAGTGTACCCGACCGGAATCTAACTCCGACCACCCCATCTTCGGCAATCTAGTCCAACACGAGAGTAGCACGTTAAACCACGCGGCCACCGAAGCGGGTTATTCTTACTGTTGATTGTGTTAAGTAAAATGGACATTTGATTGAGATAGAATTTAATATAGTTACCAGCTAAGTCAAACAGCATGTTTTCACTGTGTTTTTCCTTGTAGATTTAATTAGCTAAAAATAAGGGAGGAAAGTGATAAACAGAAGGTCAATATTTACTATAACATTTTGATCAAATTAAATCTACCAACTTCAAAAAACTTACCTTAGCAAAATATAATCATCACGTCTAAAACAAAATACTGTTATGTGCAAATGAATTCGGCCACTTAAGCTGAGTTTAAAGTACTCTACACTAAACATGTACATGTAAAATTTATTACAGTTTATTGGTTCAGAATGAATGACGAAGAGGTGGTATTATTAGTTGAAGAATATTCCAACCTATTTGACCTATCTCATCCCAGGTAGCACGATAGTTTGGTGAATATTCCACACGGTGGGCTGACCTGCGGGGGAAAGCGCCCAGAATGTTCCACACGGTGGTTCGGCGTGGTTCCGCATGGCGCGCCTTAGTGGGCGACTACCTTAAGGCTCTTGGATAGAAACAAAAGTAAAAGTAACAAAACGTACGACATAGATGCAGACCCGGCGCTACCACTAGGCCAAGTTTGTTCAGCGTAGGAATTGTTTTCTGAAAGGCCTTTTTCCCTATCAGAAAGCTATTATATAGTACGATTTTGGTAGGAAAAAAGACCTTTCAGAGATTAATTCCTACCATGAATGGAATATAGGCAACCGTCAATGGCAAAGACCTCAGAGGAGCGTATTACTGACCTTTGAATTGATGGAAACAATTTTATACAGATTAGTTTTTCTAAGCCTTGTTTAAGATGCAACTAACAATAATGTAGATATTCTGGTTTTTATCTAGGTATCCTTTTAATATATCTTCTTTTTTTGCACTCTATGATTCTTTCAGGAACCTATCATGTATCAGACTTAGGTATAACAGCCAAGCTATTGAGTGAAATAAGATGGGAGAGTCGGAATGATGCTTTGAAACTACTGATATACCATCTTGGTAGAATATATGATGCATTAATAGATATCTTTGATGACACAAACCTAAAAGGTTTATCTGGAAATACTTCCCAAATAGAAGATAAGGATCTTGCTGATGCAATTTGTACGTTCAAGTTTGTGGTATCGCTTGTTACATGGTATAACATCCTTTTTGAAGTCAATCTTACAGGCAAGCTAAAATAAAGAAGCTGATCTGAATTCAGCTTCAAGCCAATTGCAAGTGACTAAGAATTACCTCTTGGGCTGCAAGTGTGATGATGATTTTCAACCAGTTTTGATAGATGCTACCGAGAGTGCAAAGAATCTAGAAATACTACCAAACTTTGAGTCAGAACAAGTAAGAAAAAGGAGAAAGAAACGGCAGTTTGAGTATGAGGCCCAAGATGAGGCACCTCAAGATCCAAAGCAGAAATTCAAAGTTGGCTTCAACTATGCTGTCTTAGACATGGCCATACAATCTGTCGAAGAGAGTTTCCAACAACTACAACAATATAATTCCCTATTTGGCTTCTTGTATAATATTCATAGTATCAACAAAATAATCTACTGAAGATATACTCAAAGCCTGCAAAAATTGGGAAAAATCGTTGATGCACAATGGAAAAAAAGATATTGACGCTGAAGATATGTGCTGTGAAATTATAGCTATAGCTCGAAGACTTCCAAAGAAGAACTTTTATTCATACTACAACAAAAACTCCTGGATAGTGTGCCTAATATTTCTGTTGTTATAAGGATCCTTCTTACAATTCCAGTATCAGTGGCAAGTGGTGAGTGGAGTTTCTCAAAGCTTAAACTTATAAAAACCTACATACTTTCAACAATGTTGCGAATGAGACTAGTTGGCTTAGCAACTATATCAACTGAACATTCCCAAGCGTCAGCACTTGACCTGAAAGAATTGGTGATAAAATTTGCAAAAGAAAAAGCACGAAAAGTGAAATTTTGATATTTGAATCTGAAATTTTTAAGCGACTTACATTTAATATCACAATTCACAAGATAATTTGAAGTATTTGTGTGCTAAAACACTTTAATTTGTGTTTGAGAAAAAGAATCAAAGGTTGTTGTACTTCGTACTTATTCTTGCTATTTATAGTAAATGGGCCAGTTTTAAGTTTTGTGCTTTTAATTCGTTTACAAAACAAATGTTTTGGAAAATTGAAATTATCCATTTTGTGGGGGGGGGCGTGGGGGAGGAGAGGGGCACAGTTTGTTAGCCTTGCCTAGGGCGCAAAATAGCCTGGCGCCGACCCTGCATAGATTGACACACCCTAAGGTTTCCTTAAGTACGTAAGACAATGCAAAACTTAATATTTATATGTTTATTGGTTTTTATGATACCCGTACTGGTGGTTGAGTGGTTTAAGGTGTCAGACTCTCTATACATTTAAGTAAAAACAACTTTGCTTGAGAAACACACAATAGGGTTTGATTAAATAAGTGGTCTTTCTAAACTTATTGATTTTGGAGCTAACCACAAGCATGGTCATGCTGTCTAAGTTCTAAAATTCATAAGTAAAAAATATACTCCCGAGGTGCACAGCCTAAGGCTACATTAATTATGTAGGCCTTAGCCAAGTTCATAGACAAGTAAGAAACAGACTCTCAAACTTACGGTGGTTTCGCTGCGGTCCTTTTGTCAGCTTGAGTCCTTCAACACTAGGCTTCGCTAGTGTCACTGATGTGGGATGATAGGACTAACCGCAGTGATCCTAGTGTTGAAGGACTCAAGCTGACAAAAGGAGCGCAACCTTTTTAACCTGGAGGTTGAGTGTCTGGATATATTATTTGTCTGTGGCCAAGGTTCGTATTTTTGTTTCTCTTTGTTTTATAGTTTCCCTAATTTGCGGCCAAAAGGTCTAAAGAGTCAGGCTCTAAATGAATGTAAAAGTTAAAAAAGAAATATGCTTGAGTGGTTAATTCATATGAAATCGACCCAAGACGCCGATAATGTGGCTTCCTTTACTACATATTCAAATTTTAAGTTTTTTATGGTACTTAATTTATTAGTTTCCCGAAGCAGTGGTCAATCGATCTAAGAGATCAAGCTCACAAAAGTTTTTTAAAGATTTCAAGGTTCACTCTCTCAGGTTTCCTGAAATCAATATGCAAAGTTTCAGCTCTCTAAGATTTTTTTGTTTTGTACTTCTTGTGTCTACACACCCAAATACGATTTCTGCTTGATATATAAATGATCATTAATATTTTTGGCGTTTGAAATTTACCTCTGTAGCAGCAATGGAGATAAGATCTTGACTGCCGACTTCTTGGTGAGGGTTAGGCATAAGGAAACGCTGAAAAACTGACACAGTCCACCCACCAACTTCAGTGTTCTTTTTATTTGACGTAGATGATGACCAAGTTGGTAATTTGGTGAAAGAGCTACTGGAATCCAACATAATCTTATTTTTTAAAGGTGCCGATCCCTCAATTTTTTCTTGTGTAGATGCACTGTTGCTAGTTGTAGCCGAAGCGTCTAATTCAAAATCTGGTTTACATTCTGAAGACGCTTTTGATCGATTTCTAGGTTGGGTACTAGCACAATTTTCTCGATCATGTATTTTGGAGCTGCACATATTTGAGTTTGTTTCCAGCTCACAGGAAATGTCTGTTCCAACTTTGGAACCAGATCTGGGAGTAGATAATTGATAGCCTTGCTCTGTTCTGACCAGCACGGTTAGCCATGCTGTGTAGTAGTTGCGAAATACAAGTTCCCCAACCTTTAAATGAAAAGAAATTCAAGTTGTTAGGTATTTGTTTATAAAATCCCCTTCACCAAAGCGAAACGTCTCTAATTATTTTAGTATGATTTTTTTTCAAAAAGGGTAGGATGCTAAATAAGTATATGTCTGTACAATTCCCTTCATTAAAAGGAATTAGTCACTAGGTGTTTAGTTGTACAATCCCCCTCCCTAAAAAAAATGGGTGTTTACCAGCACAAATTTCGATGAGTTTCTAAGAATTTGTTTTTACGAACTTGGTAATTAAAGGATGAATTTGGTAATTTTTTGTTTGTACAATCCCCTTTATGAAATATGAGGAGTGTTTTGCGATATTTTTGTAGAATATTCTACATCACAGTTGAGGAGTACTTAGAAGCTGGTTTGGAATAGTTCCTTCATAAAAAAAAAAGGAGACGTTGCTAGGCGTTTCTATGTACAATTACCTTAATCAAAGGGTTGACGTTGCTAAAGGTTTGTTTGTTCAATTATTTCATAAAAGCTGAGAAGTCACTACGAATATGTTTGTAGGATACACTTCATCAAAGTTAAGACATTGCTAAGAATTTGATTGTATACCTTTAAAGTTAAGGAGTTTTTAAGCATATGTCTGTTAAAGCCTTTCTACCTATAACAGTGCGCTGAGGAGAATATTAAAGAGACACTGTCCAGGATTGGATAAATTTAACACTGTAGACTTGCTCTTAACCTAGACTCACATATAAAATTCATACTTAAGTAAACACCACTTTAATTGTGGTAGTATGCTAGAAATAAAACTTAGAACACCCAGGATTACTAATTTTCTCTTCATATGGACTTAAACCTCATTCTCAATAGAATATTT
Source organism: Timema bartmani (assembly GCA_902151455.1). NCBI lineage: Eukaryota > Metazoa > Arthropoda > Insecta > Phasmatodea > Timematidae > Timema > Timema bartmani. Next base: position 15,155 of record CABFWB010007941.1, read on the forward strand.
ATATAGTTGCGATTGGGAGTATGAGATAAAATCAATCCCAAAATATACCTGACTTGTGACTTGTCTTTCATATATATTCCTAGATACATTAACCCTCGTGTTCAAATCGACACATATTTACTGGCCTTGGTGGGTTGAGAGAATATTGGACACAGAACAGAAACTACTGTTCATTTTCTCTTTATATACAATACTCCTATCCAGGATATGCATGTTCAAGTTAACACTTCTTTCTGGAGAAAATATCAAAAACAGAACAGCCAGAATTTGTGACTTGCACTTCATAGAAACTAACAGTTACAGAGCACTTCATTCGTTCATTCTACAGTCAACAAGTATATACCTGTGAAAGGGTGCTGAAGAGAAGACATAATCCAAAACATCATGACTTAGATTCATATTTATATGACCCTTCATACTTGTCAACATTTATTTACCTGTGATGGTGTGCTGAATAGAAGATCAAGCACCGAACAGCCAGGACTTGTGACTTGCTCTTCATCTAGACTCACAGCTACAGGACCCTTCACGCTGAACTCGATAGTCTGCCGTCCTCCTTTGCAAGCCCAAACTCCACCCATGTTTGATGGCACTTTTGTCTTATTTGCAGCGAAATTTTTCCTATCGGCGCTCATTTCACATATTTCATTTACTCTAAAAAGCACACACTAAAGAATAAATATAATTTTTAAGCGCCAAATGCTTATTTAAAATACTTATCTACCTAAATGTTGTATATATACAGTAATCACTATAATAACTTTCCAATGCAAGCATTTTATCCAAGAATTTTGGTTAACTACTAAAGACAGAATCAAATGTAAATACCATTTTTTGCTACCACACTTTAATATAGGCTAAGTTTTATCTAGAATAATTTTACTCCTAGATACTCCTAAACCATTTGAATACATATTTTAAACACTCAATTTTTTCTGGAAGTAGTCTAAATGTATCAGCTATAACTGAAACTATTTCAAAATTTCAAAACTAAATTTATATTTGTAACATAATTTGCCTAGCTATAAGCTTTAACTTTGTTTCTCAATAGGAAAACACCCATCAACATTTATTAATGTTAGAGTACCTAGCTTGTTTTGAGATGGTTAAATCAAATGTAAGATTCTTTTACATATTTATTTCAAATAAAAATACTCTGTAATACAATAAAAAAACTAAAGCTAAACATTATCATTAAATAATAATTTGCATTAATATATTATTTTTTATAGACAGAATATTGGATTTAATTCTAAATTTAAGGACATTTCCTCCTTTATAACACTAACTTATAATAACTGTGACCGTATGATTAGAGTGGTCAACTATAGGCGGAAGGCACTATAGGCCTACTTGTAGTTGGATCCCAGAGTATACCTAAAATAATTTTCTATAATAATCTGAGTTATATTTTAATTTTTTTATATTTAGTAAAAGTATTTAACGTGCATTTTCTTACCTAATTGATTATATCAGCACATGACTCAGACTAATTTTATTCAAAGAACGTGCCTAACATTAAGTTGTTTAATAGTCATTTCATCACTGTTAAGCTAGAAACACAAATTTCAGCAATACTAGTTTGTTTGGTCATGATGGGAATCGAACCCAAAATATTTTACTCAGTAGGAAACTAACTGAGCAAAGAAGCCTGATATGTTTTTAATATTCAGGGGGCGTATTCCTGAGCAGATAATTTGGCAACTTGAGTGCTTCTACCCCTTGACTGCAGAGGCTCCATAGCTAGGGGGGTTGAGGCTGTCTTAAGTCCCCACCTAATATTTCCCAATAAAATTCAAAACCCATGCATAAAAACATACAACTCTTACAATCAGTTTGGTAATTTTAAGTAATGAAGACATAAATGTATTAATTTAATATAAAGCCCTAATTTTTCATTGTATATTTTTCCCACACGAAAAAAAAACTCTTTCACAAAAATATGGTAACTAGCATTGGGTCTATTTATGATGGCCTGAAATAAAAACATTACCAGAATAGTAAAACCAAAGGGTAATACTTACTGTCATTTTTGTCATGGATTAGAATAAATTGATAAAATTTCACAGTGGAAGTGTAAGTTTAATTTGTACACGAGGCGGTTTTTCAAACACAGTTCGAATTTATAAATAAAATTAAAAAGCTGGATATTTTTTAATAAACTTTCTTGTTGTGGTTTGAATAAAATATCTTATTATTTTTAAGCCTACGTTAAATATTATTGTGATATTGTATTTGATTATGTTATAAGAATGGTTTGTAATAAAAAATACTAAGTATTTAATCAACCCTAGTTTAAAGGTCCAATAAGTTGCCTTCCACGATATGAACCTTGACAGGGTTGATACATACACTTAGTTTACCATCAAAGGTAGCAGGCTTACCTTGCGTGGCTCAAATAATGTGTACCTAGCCTATAAGAGAGAAATATAGCATGGGCGTAGCGGGCGAGAGGGGTGATCAGAGATTTAAGAAGCAGTTTATTCAGGAACTATACAAGTTGATCAAAGTCCTATATACTCAAGAAGTATTGCCTGTAATTGTATAATTATTATATTTTTGTTTGATTTGATTTTAGAAACATATTATACTGCACATTAGGGTAAATGTTTTTTATTAGTTTTTCACGGCGACTTAATAACCGTTCGGGTACACGCACACATTAATTACGCTAATGAAATAGGAATGAGGGAGAAGTTTTAGATTAAATGTACTTTCACTTTCGTATGTTTATTGGAGGAGGNATTCAGGAAACCACCCGCAGTAAATACATAATTTATTTGTAAAATTATACAAACAAAAGGTTTTCAAAGGAAATTCAGAAATCTTACAATGCAAATTGAAGTTAGCTGTGTTAAACTAGACCCAAATAACGAATCATGGGGTTCTGGGTTGAGTCCTTAGTTTGAATCAAAATCTTTCCGAGGAAATTTTCTGGGAAAACTTTAAAACAAATGTTTTGGTCGGCACACAGACTGAACGTTTAGCTAGTCTAATCTGGTTTGCAAACTGAATGTGATTACAATATTCGAATACCATCTGGGTCCATGAAGGGTATTTTTTTTCCTTCTGAAAGCGTATAACCCGAATGGGTGGTAATACGTGGTGATAAGTATTATTATTATTTACGTCTGAATACTATCTCACTCTCCCTACAAGCAGATGCGTGGGTACATCCCTTCCCCATTGGCATATTTAAATGCAGATAGCCCGTACGTGAATTAAAACGAGATGCAAACAAAAAGAAAACAGCATGACGTCAACAGCCCTACAGTGAGTGTGATCAAATATAAATACAAAACTTAATTCCATTATTCTAGCAGATATGCTAAGTAAACAACACTTGTGTGTATCTTAATTCCAAATATTCAAAAGTAGGGCCTTTATGTGCTTTGCTCCCTCAGTTGGTCAACCAGTCTCTCTACCTTTGACAGAATGATTCAATGTAGGAAACGTATCAGGAATTTCAGAAATCTTAGTGTCTAGATAATACTTTGTAACACCATCAGCGAGGAAAAGCCAGAAGTTTTTCAATTTTAAATGTACTGTACATTTTATACAAATCAAGTTTAATATAAAAGTCAACTTGAATTTAAATACATGCAGTTTTTACATAAGCACGGAGCAGTTAAATTTCATATTAAACTAAAAATAAAAACTATTGTGTAAAACTATATATTTAAAATAGAATATCCAAACGATTTTATTTAGATTTAAAATGAAAATATATTTTAAATTCACGATTGGACGAAAAAGAACTAAAAACAAGTATGCCTACTCTCGGACATATCTTTTTTGGAGTGCATTGTGTCTTACTACCTGTCCAAACTACCCGCATATTTACACTACAAGGGTAGGGATGAAGTAGGTAGAATTTATAGAAAATATATCAATTTTGCGTGAAAATAAAGGGAAGAATCCATTTATAAACAATCTCTCTCAGTACACCTGTTCGGAGTTCAAAGACCAACCTGACCGCCATCGGAAAACCAGAGCAGATGAGAATGAAGCCTTAACCCGCCTGTTAACAGATGGGGGCTATTATTATTATTATTATTATTATTATTATTATTAGCACCGCGTCTTACTACCCGTTAGGGCTATACGCACTTACGCTAATGTGCAATGGTAGGGTGATTGTGAGATGAAATGGAGGACCTACAGTTTAACGTGGAATCCGAACCACGGTGGAGGCCTGGCATTCCTCACATTCACAAGTTGTGATTAATACACATCTTGTCAGAGGTGATATTATTTAATATTATATGTTGAGTCATTTGAAATGTTCGGACGCTCAAGGAGAAGCCCAACTTAATGGTCAAAACAAAATTACTAATAATACATTTTGGGAATATAGTAAACAGACACTTCACCTACCAAATGTCACTCAAAACGAGAGGCTTGAATATAGCTACGGAATAAAATTCATTTTTCAATTCTCTTCAAATTTCAACTGCAGATTTTTTTTCAAAAATATAGTCTTCTATTATTTTAAATTTTAAACGTGATATTAAAAATGTGTTGCCTTTGACACATTAGTTATGTGGATTGTTTATAGAATAAAATATAAACACAGCCTACACAATACGATGTATGATGAACAATGGTATAGTATTATCGATATTAAATTTTTAGTAACCATGGCAATAACCATGGCAACCCCAGTGAGGTGCTGGGTCAATCATGGCCTTTGGTCGATTACAGTACTAGCCAGGAACACTTCTAAGTGGGAATTATACTTTATTTCCACACGATTGTTTCAAAGTTTATTTTATGAGTCCAACAAAAATAGTCAGTATGTTTAATCCAATAGATAAAACAATTTGGCTACAAGAAAAAAGCAAGAGTACTTTTACTTAAGTCTAATGATTGATGAGATGAAAGTGTTATGAAAATTATAATCATAAAATCGATCGTTTGACAAAACATCTTAAACATTCTTAACTTGGTAGTGTGTAAAGTATTTTTTAATCAATACGTCATAATAAATAAATAATTTGTTTCAATTCAGGTCATAAAACATAATAATGTATTGTATCTATTCACATGAGATAGCAAGGGCGTGGCAAGGGGAGGAAACTTTAGGTGTGCTTGACGCTGAGGGAAGACACCTTTCTTAATATTGTGCACTTTTTATGATAGTCATATTATCATCATATAGAGAGCTATTTAAAGAATTATAGGTATATAACTTTTCTAAATTATTATTGGATTAATCTACAACTTTACTTTAGTTAACTATCAATACCAGAACTCATGTTTCGTTCCAACATCGATCCTGGATCCTGGATACACGCTTGAAAAAGAATAGATGGCCAATGAAGCAGAGATCGGAGTTCGAATACCTGTCGGGTGTACTCAGAGTGGCTTTTCCTAAATGGTTTTATAATCTCTCTCCACGTTTATGAGGGTAGATTTAGAATTCTACCTTCCTCATTTCTACTCCATTAGATAAATATAATAAAAAATAACTAGAATAACTACAATTAGACTATACCACCCTACAAAATGTATACTAAAAAGGTAGAATTTTAAAGAAAATTTACCAGCATTTGCATAGAGGGCGAGTGGGAAACCAATTAGGAAAAGCAACCCTCAGTAGGCTTGACTGGTATTCGAACCCCAACCACCCAATATCGGCCGTCTATTCTACTGAGAGAATGAAAATTTCAACAACGCAGCCACCATAGCGTATGTATAATAGTTGCATTTATATACATACACATAAGATGTATCAGAAGGGATAAGGTATCGGCTTAAATACACCTACCTTTTGTGAATAATTAATTATATTTGAAGCTTTACTTTTCATAGCATGCTGCTGGTATGAAGAAATAACACTATTG
>CABFWB010007942.1:0-20998 GCA_902151455.1 Timema bartmani
CCGTTCTGTAGCTATATAATGAGTTCCCTGGGACTCACATTTGTATTCCATTGTAATAAATCGCCGGAGGAAGAACTACTCCACTAAACTTCAGCACCGAAGACTACTGGTGGCCACGATGTGTAAGGCGTCGGTCTCACCACCACGTCGCAGAGGAAGCCTCTTCTGAGACTATGAGTATCATGTCAGAATGTCTGCCATTGCTCTATGTCGCTCAGACGTAGATTGATGTATTAGATAATTTTGTTTTATTTTCAATGTCTATGAGACATTGATATTGTGTCAGAATATCTGACGGTATTATCTATGTCCCTCAGACATAGATTGATGTATTAGAACGTTTTGTTTTATTTTCTATGTCCATCAGACATAATTTACTTTAGTCAGAATGGCTAACATTATTTCATATGTCCATCAGACATAGTTTCTTGGGTCAGATAGTTTGACAATTATTTCCCTATGCCCATAAGGCCTAGTTTAAATACGAGGACTCCATGCTCTACATATGTGTAAGACCAGGTGATTGAATATATTGAGTCCATGAATTTGATTTTCTTTTTAAGTCCTTAAGACAACGTTATATTTTCATGGCACCCTAAACAGTATGATCATGTTTAGAATCTCTTAATGGCTACAATCAGATCATCGAACATTTTCGTCTAGGACCTAGTTAGGTCAGCGACTGTTTGCAGTCTTGATTACACCCTTTTCGTGTAGCTATTTGCGGTGTGCAACCTGTGGGAGCACTACTAGATTGAAGTAGTGGCCTGCGAGGATAATGCTTTCTTTCGGCCCCTTCTAATTATAATAATTTGTTTAAACTTCATTTTCCTCTTATTTTCTTTTTTCCCTCTTTAATTTTATGAATGCCTTGCTTTCCTTGCTTCCATTGAATAAACGCCACTGCCGTGCATATATTTTAACACACCTGTCCTAGTTGAGCATACTAATCTCAATTCTCAAAGTCAACATATGGTTTTTGCTGAAATCTTTTAGCCTCTGGAAAGAGTGACACAATTTAAGATTATGTATATGTCTCAAAATATTATTACATTTAAGTTGCGATCTTAGTAAAATAATGATTAATACATATTGACTGGAAAATTTGAAAATTGGCTTTGGAAAAGACAGGGAAATTTAAAATTTAATTTGGCTGGATGTTTATCCCCTCAACATGGCTGCAGAGGCTGCTCATGTTACTCTTATTATTCAAGTTATATCCTAGAATGTATCATGAATGAAGGCTTTGAAAATTCAAAATTACATTTTTGCTTACATATTTCTTCAAAAGTGCAGATCATATAATTTGAAATGTCAAATACTACCCATCCTACAGTATTTTTACAGACACTCATTCCAGCAGTAAACAATAAATCCTGTATTTAGATTCACTTGGAGAGGCAGTTATTTCTTTTAATTCAATATTATATTAACAACTTATAAAATTACTTCAGAAAATACTTATTATGTCACTTCTTCTAAAAGCCACCTTTGCTGGGAAGATGAAAGACAGGGCCACTACTCTTTTATCCAGTTGATATCGTAATTACCTGTTTGCTAAAAACACACCATGAGCTCAATATGTTGTCCAAACAGCCTAACATCTGTACATCTACAGTCACTGCTACTGAATATGATGCAACTATCTGAGTTGGTTTTGGAGATAATCCGATTGAGTGTGGAGCTTGCGGACATTAGGGGCACCAGGCCTGTTATAGTCATCGGGGCAAATATACCTGTAAATGTAACTTGTAAATGCACCCTCTTAGGTGATGGTGTTTTGGGCAAGACTGTACAATAGGTATACAAATGTCAAGGTTCATATTTTATATTACTTTCTAAACTATTATAGATCTGGAACATTGATTTTATATTCATCAACATATGTTTTGATATTATTTTAATTAATAATATTTAACTTTTTCTATCTATTTAAAAATTTATCAAATGTGCACTTTTCTCATTCTTAGTTTTGTTATGCACACATTTTGACTTAGATAGTAACTTTTTTTTTAGTAATACTAACTAATGTAGGTGTATTTTCTCTAAACTTCCCTTCTCATACCTACATCTTAAATTAGCTTATTTATAACTTTTAGTCATACAAACATATGAATAATAACTATAATTATTATACATACCGGTATCTCATTTCATCAATAACAAACATGTTTTGAACAATTTATAACAGTAGTTTGTAATATACATATATTTTTATGAATAAATATGTTTTTAAAAAACTCCTCTTCTTACAATCGAATTATAAAATTAAAATTGACAATGTTTTTAATGTTGTTAGTAGATAATAGGGTTCTATACTTTTCATTGACTCCTTGCTCTTTTTCTAACTAACAAAACAAAATATTGGAGTTAATTTACTTCATGCATGACTCAATCTGCAGAGCACTGCAAGAAAATATAGAAAGTTTTTTATAATCTGGTCAGATAAAGTTATTCTCTCTCTGACACTCTTTGTGATGCAATATGAACTTTGACCGTCTATTCAAAGATAAGTGCTGTACACTAGTTCTCAAACTCTCCCACTGTCAGTATACAGTGTTTATCCATAGAGACAGGGGCAGAACCGTTGGTAAGTCATGTACCACACAGAACACATTTGGAGAGGCAGCAACAAAAGGAGATTGTAATGAAAACTTAATAATGTATAGCCTACAATCTTAAATGTTGTGGTCAATGTCATAACTAGCACTTTTTTTTAGCGTCTTATGTATAAAATGTTGCTGAATATTAAGCTATATATAATTTAACATAGGAGGGGGGGAAAGGGGGAGGGGGAGGAGCAGTTGTAACAAATAATAGCAGACCACAAAACAAGTACAATTTGATAAAGCTACAGTGCCTTGTATTTTTATTTTTTTACATCCATTACTGTTTCCAGTCTGTGGCCTGGGTTACTTTTTTATTCAAGCCATATATTTTCCACTACCAGTTTGCTAGACCTGTCGTAGCTTCATATGCCTTATAATCTAACTTAAGACTAGGGCAGGCGCAACATACAGTCCCTGGAAGTTAATTTATCAAATATTTCATCAATGATTAATATTTGGTCATGCCGGGAATCAAACCCGGAACCTTATCTCACTAGGCAAACATGCTACCAACTGAGCTAGTGCCATCTATTATCCACATTAAAATAAATACTTAGTAATGTTGGTTATATAATTTATTTATTTTTGCACTGAGTCTCACAACCTATTTATGATAGGTAATATAACAAGTGTCTTATTATATTATTTATCATTTATATATTGCCTGGTAAAGTCACTGTACAAAGTTTAGTTTCCTAGCTTTTCTTTCACCTTGTGCGTCTAACAGCATAGTTATTAACAACTTACTCGAAGTTGTAGTGACAAAGTTAAGTTAAAGAAAATGCACACATATTAGCATGGAGAGGGTGTGAAAAAACTACCCTCAGTGGACCTAGCCGAGGTTTGAACCTTGACCTCACTACTGGCTGTGTGATAAACATTTCGGTTTCTCCGACAAACTAATCAGTGACCATTAGTCAGAAATTACTAAGTCTCTTGTCAGCAGATCAAATCATGCAAGCAGTATGTCGTACTTTGCCTCTAATTTAGTTTGGCATAGCTCCTAAATACTTTTTAAAAGATCACAAACTCCAAGCCAAGGCTGCTTAAATAGTTTTGTTAAACTATGATACATTATAAATATTTGAGAAAAATAGCAAATATGGTTAGTGATATTTTTTTATATAAAAGATGTTAACAGCTTGAAAACACCCATTTACCAGAATAGTTACTTTTGAATAGTTTGGAGCTGGAGCTTGATTTAAATGTGTTGGTTACCAATAAATTACCAAGCTACAATACCTAAATAGTTGTGTTAGTTTTATGTTTGTATATATCTTGTACCTGACATTCAAACTTATTTGGTTCCTAGTAGGTGATAGATCATATAAACTTTAAATATATTAAGGAGATCAAGACCGAACTCCAGCCTGTATTATTGGCCCAAAGTGCCGTCAACTCAAATATCCGGGGATTTACTAAAGACAAATCCTTTCATATACAGCCAAGTTTTCACAGAAAGTGCCTTTTAGAAAATACAAACTATTTTATGGTCAAAATTGAAAACATTTCACTGAATTATTATTGTTATTTTAAAGTAATAGAGCCCTCCAAAGACTCTTAAGGGCCATGCATACAAACCACAACAGAATCACTGAAACATTAAGATAAAGTGCCTAGGTTTGACTCCATGTTCAGACACATATTTACAAATATTTCAAGGGCTTACAGAATGGACTTAGTGTGTTTATTAAGAGTTGAGGAATGAGCCAGAAGACTTGTAAAGAGGCTTGTTTGTAGTCGACTGAATCAGTTTGTACGAGTCTCATGCTCCCAGAATCTATGCTGATCAACCCAACCATGGGGTACACAGCATGTCTCCTGGTGGCATGCCATTGGTCTTGTAGGGATCATAATAAACAATCATCCTATAACTAAGAAATAAGTTAAACAGCGGGATTTTCAAAAGTGATTATCTGAAGTGTCACTCACTAGCAATTTTTAATCAATTACAGATAATACTAGAAATATGTTGAGATTATGAAATAATTAATATCAAGTAATGCCACAGATGGTCACATGTTCTAAAACACCAGGCTCTTCATAGACTCAAAATGCCTGTGATGGGGAGGTCTGGGTTTGCATCTTGGTCAGGGACATTAGAGGTGGTTTTCCAAATTTGATTTATTCCTTTGTACTTTACATCCCCTCTACAAGCTAACGCAATTACACTTTCTCTAAATAGTCTTTTTCATCCACATCCCTTATATCATATAGATAATAACCATGATGTTAAATATAATTTTAAAAAGTAATCACATGTTCTTACTAAACATTGCCTATAAATAATTAAAAACTTCTCAACTAGGATAAAAGACTCCTAAATGTTGCCTATGAATAATTAAAAACTTCTCAACTAGGGTAGAAGACTCCTAAATTTTGCGTATCAATTATTAAAAACTCCTCACCTAGGCTAGAAGACTCCTAAATGTTGCCTATAAATAATTAAAAACGCATCAACTAAGCTAGAAGACTCCTAAATGTTGCAGATAAATACTTTAAAAACTCCTCAACCAGGTTAAAAGACTCCTAAATGTTGCATACAAATGATTAAAAACTCCTCAACTAGGCTAGAAGACTCCTAAATGTTGCATGTACATGATTAAAAACAACTCAACTAGGCTAGAAGACTCCTAAATGTTGCATGTACATGATTTAAAAACTCCTCAACTAGGCTAGAAGACTCCTAAATGGTGCATACAAATGATATAAAACTCCTCAACTAGGCTAGAAGACTCCTAAATGTTGCCTATAATTATTATTTTCATTGCAAAAAACGAATTTATTCTTTATGTTATGTCTATATTAAGTTAATTGTGTCAATTTACTGCTGGTTGCTTTGTTAAAATTAGAATAATGATTAGTTAATTTGAATTCAAACCCTTGTTCAGATTATATATGTTTATAAATATGATAAGGCAGCTAATCAAATGCCCTTAAGGCTGTGTCACACTGTGCTACTTTAGTAGCCTAGTGCGACATAAAAATAGTGGCTACTGGCGCTTGCCGGCGAGTGAAAAAGAACTAGATAGAGAAGTTGGACATGTTCAACTTTTGGCGCTACTTACTAGCCAGTAGCCGACCTTGAGGGTCACCTGACTCACTCGCCGCTAGCAAGTAGCGCTCTAGTTACCCAATGTGACAGTGGAATCATGGTACAGTAGCTGATGTTATTTATCCCCCCGTAGTTGTATATTTGTGTGGTGTATTTATTTTGTGTTGAAATCCAATCTACATAACCACACGATTTGCTGTACTCACCGCACAATGCGACATAGAAGTTAGTTGAAAAATGTAGTATCCACTACTAAATAGTGACTAGTGAAGTAGCACAGTGCGACACAGTTTTTAGGTCTTTCTTCTCCTTATCAGTGTCCTTAAATATTGATCCATGACTATTTAGTCCGAGGGAACAAATAAATTGTTATGGAAATTGACAAGAACTTGGGTAGATCAGCTGATAGAGTACTGGCATCTTAAGTCAAATCCAGGTCAAGACAAAGTTTTGAAAATAAATAATAATGCTATTGTTAAAAGTTATCATTACCATAACTTTCTTTTTACTTGCATTGCATGCTGCTAGCCATTTGGGCTTTCCACATTTAATTACACTAATAGGGTAAGGATGAAGGTAGAATTTAGAGGAAATGCATGGAAAGAGAGTGGAAAAGCAATTTTAAAAAACACCTCAGTGTAGTTAGCTAATGCCCTAGTTTCGTGTTGAGCTAGGCTGCCAAGGATGGGGAGATTGAGGTTCAAATCTCAGCAGGGTGAACTGGGGGTGACTTTTCCTAAATTGTTTTCCCCTCTCCCTCCACGCAAATGCGGGTTCTCTTACTCTAAATTCAACCTTCCCGATTCCTAACCCATTAGAGTAATTAGTCCTTAAGCGTATAACCTGAACGGGTAGTAAGACGCGGTGCTAAATAGGAAATTTTAAGAAATTAAAAAAATACTTTTAGAGCTTTGTATTGAAGCTTTGACCTCCCCATCACTGATAAAACAAATTAGATGAGCTTGAGGTTAAGTCTTTGTTCCCACCAACGCAGGTGTTATTATTTCTATTATTACTTTACAAAAGTTGAATTGTTGCTTTGAGGCTTCAAGGAATACTAATACTTTAGTCAGTTTGGCACTCAAAACTAACATTTCAGAAAAAAATACGCTACAATATTGTATTTTCCATTAAGAATGAGTGACATAGCTTCATCTCTCTAAATGTCTTGCAGAGAATCATGCTGATAGTGTTTGCAGCAACAGTGCTGCTCCTTGTGGGTGCTAACGCAGACACTCCAGCAAACTGCACGTACCAAGACATTGTCGGCAACTGGATATTTTACGAGGGGGACCGAAACAATACCGGCTCACTATTGTGTGACAAGATTGGTGAGGAATTGATGGATGTCCTTGAGAAACTCATCATCTTTACTATTAATTAACGAGGCTAAATATTTTAGATTTTACTCAATAGCTATATATATAAAGTAGGTACTTGACAAGTCTAACGTTTAAGTGGCTATTGAAAACAATTTCACAACTCTCATTTCAATATTTATTTGCTACTTGAATTGATTAATATATGTTATCATATTCAATAACACATTCTATAAAGTCTAGACAATTGACATGTTTTATACTAGAGTGGATTACAAATACCAGATGCCTTAAAGTTTTAATCAATACAAATAAATATAAGTTTGATCCTTTTGTTAAATTAGATAAGTTGTTAAACAATGTTGGCTTACCATAAAATAATTGGAACACCTTTGTCCCAAAATAAGGTAAACCTTGTGTTTATCATCTCTAAGTAACAACTTGAACAAATATTTTAGCAAAATAAAAATGGCAATGTCTGCTAAGTAGAGGATTTGGTTTTGAATATTAATTTCACTGGCCCTTGAAATAAAATACAGTAAAGCCTATTTAAACAACAGAGTTGGATCTTTGCAGTGGGGTCCAGTGACAGCTGGTGATGTAAAAACTAGGGGGTTCACAAAATCAATATTGTATTGAAGAATATTTTGCACATAATATATTAAAATAATGAATGTAATAATATGTATATACTATATACATAGTTTTATTATATCAAGAAAATACTATTATAAAAATATGGGCCAGAATAAAGTTTAATAAAATCAATGTAAGAACATGCATACCTAGAAATGGGCCACATACATCATTTAATTATATAAAATATGTATAAATATGCATTATATAATTACCGCGCATAAACATTTGTGTTTATACATTATATATTCCTATATTATATATAAATATATTACTTTTAATGTGCATAAGCAGGCCTACATATATATATACAAGGAGCTCATAGCCCAAATTGCACATATATCTTGTTTGAACCAAAAGTAATACAACATCCCTATACACTTACATCCGTACCATTAAATTGTGTTCAAAGTTTGGGTGTACAGCGCCGGGAGAGCAAAGCTATTCAAGCTTGCATGTACAACAGGTTGCATAGGAGTTAGGCGCGAGGAACTGCACATGTAATAATGGCAAGCACTTTCTGTGATAACCGCCTCGATAGCATAGTTAGTTAACGTGGTCGTTTTGTGTTGAGCTAGACTGCAGAGGACGGGTAGTTTGAGGATAGAATCTTGGTCGGGTAAACTGGAGGTGGTCTTTCCTAAATGGTTTTCCACTCTCCCTCCACGCAAATGTGGATTCACTTCCTCTAAATTCAACTTTCCCAATTTCAAACCCATTAGCGTAATTAGTTGAATGTTTAGTTCATTTATTAAGATATAAAATAGCAACTAAGTTAAACAATACAAAAAAATTGATTGAACTACAGCCATATAGTTAAGTATATTTCTGATAAATGATCACTTAGAATTTGCTTTTGTAATCACATATTATTGTTTGTCAAACCTTTTCAATTAAACTTGGTTTATCAGATCCTAGCCTTTTAATTATTATACTATATTTATAAATTAATTGATCAACATTTATAATACATTGCATCATATTCATCTTTAAAGAAACATTACAAACAAAAAACTTACTCTCGAAATCTGATAAGGGAGAGAAAGTCTTAACACTAAAATGTTGACAGCAACGGATGCGCACATTTCCCAGATTAAATCTACATAAGTACACAATTTTGTTGTGCACCACATTCGTTAGCTCTTGAATTGTAATAAATAATTCTAGCACTCACACTGTGCTGCCAAAATGCACACAAGACAAGACATATTTTCCACTAGAAAAGCGCTAATAACAATAGAAGAACATGATTGCTTAAGCTAATAAATAATCATATAGATTTAGATGACTAATTAATTATTCAAAACTATAATAATTATAATTGTAATCCAAATATTGGGTGTTCACGTGCACATGTGATCATAAACATGAGCCACCACTGGTGTAATCTCAATAAAAGTAGGAAGCAGCGCACGCATAATGTATTAATTTCTTCTTTAAACTAAGTTTTGTTTCATACATGTCTTGAAAAAAAAATAGTCATCATATAGGTACATATTATCTCATTCAAAATGTGTCATTGGTAGAATTATACTTGTCACATGGAGCAATCGTTGATTGTTGCTAGAGGGTGTCAATTTTATCAGGTTTTACTTGCAAACTAGCTCTTATTAGGTGTATATTAGTATTTATTAAAATTTGAGTTTCCAAAATTTTGATGAAATTTGAAATGTATTATTTTATATTGAAATTACATTTTATTTGCATTTACTGAGGGATATAAATTTTGGGGAAAAGAACTAAAAAATAATTCAATGGACATATCTAGCCACAATTTCAATTTCAATTAAATGAAATAATTATATTTTTATATCTGCACCAGCAGAACTGTCTCCAGATAGTGAACTGAGAAGCAGGGTTGTCTGCACAGGTACTGTAGCTTAGTGAACTAAGAAGCAGGGTTGTCTGCACAGGTACTATAGTTTAGTGACTAAGAAGCAGGGTTGTCTGCACAGGTACTGTAGCTTAGTGAACTAAGAAGCAGGGTTGTCTGCACAGGTATTATAGTTTAGTGAACTAAGAAGCAGGGTTGTCTGGACAGGTACTGTAGCTTAGTGAACTAAGAAGCAGGGTTGTCTGCACAGGTACTATAGTTTAGTGAACTAAGAAGCAGGGTTGTCTGGACAGTTACTGTAGCTTAGTGAATTGAGAAGCAGGGTTGTCTGCACAGGTACTATAGTTTAGTGAACTAAGAAGCAGGGTTATCTGGACAGTTACTGTAGCTTAGTGAATTGAGAAGCAGGGTTGTCTGCACAGGTACTATAGTTTAGTGAACTAAGAAGAAGCGTGGTCTTTAAAACCATTTTCTAAGGCAGGACACACACATGCTGATACAAAACATTTCGAAACATTATGAAACAAAAATGTTCAGTTTGTGCTAAGATGGCGGCATGTAATGTTGGTAATATTGATATTGATGAAGTGTTATAATTTCCTGGGATTGGTTGGTTAAACCGGATAAAGCATCAAGTTGGAAATACTGACTTCACCATATCAATGGAAAAAGAATTGAGAAATGTTCTTTGTAAAATTAAACATCCATGTCTCTAAACTCACTATAGCCTAGAATGATCAACACATCTCAAGTTTTGAAGGAGATTATCGTCACGTGGCTAGACTGCCCGACTTGCGCTTGCGCAGTGGCGTATTTTTCATGAAAGACATTAAACAAACTGGATGAAACATGGAAGTGGGGAGGACAGCTAATTTGTTTCAACGTGTCTCACTGCGTGTCGTCACTTTTGTTCCACCTTGTGTCAACAAGTGTGCAGTGACTCATTTTAAAGCATGTGGTCAGAGTGGAATGACACATTTTGAAACACAACACAAAAATGTTTTGTTTCATCATGTTTTGAAACGTTTTGTGTCAACATCTGTGCACCCTGCCTGACTGTGTCCCTAGCAATATCTGAAGTAATACATACATGCCTATGTGGAAAAATTCCAAATTTGAGAATCCCAGCATTGCTAGTCCATTAATTGATGTAACATGACTAATTACTCTGTGATGGAAAAGAATAATTAGTTCTCTTAACATTTTAATTCTATGCGGTAGTATTTCATAGGTCAATGAATAATTGTATGTAGTTATTTTAGGTAGAATAAATTATTTTAAACCAAAATGATAGGTAGTTGAATAAATCTTTTTTTCCACGCCTAATATGTGCATACCGGTACATAGCCTTAATTCAACTCCATTAACTCTTAAATACGAAAGGTGTAGGCCTGTATGGGCAGGCCTATAATTAACCAACACCTGACCAACTTAATTAAGATTAAGGCATGTGAATTATCTTTCAACAATAGTCAGATCTGAGCAAGAATTAGTCGGATATGTGGATGGTTGTTTTAATTGATTAAATATATTTTGTTGGTGTATATCTCTAACAATATATTCATTATTTAACTAAGAAAATACGTTTTGAGTGTGTAAGTTTAAATTATTATTTTAGAACTACGTCTTATCACCCATTTGGGTTACACGCGTATTTACTAATTACACTAATAGTTTTGGGATTATGAAGGTTATATTTAAGGACGTGTACCCACATTTGCGTAGAGGAAGAGTGGAAAACCATTTTGGAAAACCACTATCAGTACACCCGATCAAGTTTTGAACCTCAATCTCCCCATCATCGGCAGTCTAGCCTACAGGAGTAGTGCGTTAGACCACATGGCCATCGAAGTGGATAAGTTTTAATTTATATTTTACATTTGGTGTGTCTTGGTCATAATAAAAAAAAAACATGTACTGTACTGTGCATGTAAATAGATAGTACAGAGGGAGGAAAAAAATAAATGGAGAGGGAGGAATAGAAATATAGTTCCTACTTTTGGGAAACTCCTGCACCACCATTTTGAACACTGTAGTTTTCATAAAATTTAAAAATAACAGTATTAAAAGTTCAATTTTAATCAAAAGGATCTTTTATGAAATACAAACAATTATTTTCTCTGGTCAACATTAATAATTTTTACTACCTATATTATTAGTGTCATTTTATAGGTCTATCAAAAGGGACAGCTGTAGATCACATAACTTAATGTAAGAATACTTGAAAAAATATCTAGGAACTTTTCTAGCTATCAGATAAACTCTTCCTATGGAAATGAATTGGACTGCACATGTGAATAGAATCCCCCATAAAAGTAGTTCAGGGGGTAAATCATGAAGGTTATAATGCACCCAGACCAATGCACGTGCACACACACACACACACACACACACACACACACATGCTCATCACAATAATATACACTATATAAGACATGATGGATAGTTTTTCAAGCTATTTCTGTCACAAGTATCAACCCAACACGCTGTTTACAGGCACAGTAAGCCGCAAGGTGAAGGTGGAGCTACTCAGTCCCAATGTCGCTGTTGATGAATATGGGAACAAAGGAACATGGACTGTCGTGTACAATCAAGGCTTCGAGGTCACAGTCAATGGCAGAACTTTCTTTGCTTTCTCTTACTACGAACAGGTAGGCCCCGGCAGGAGAATACCTACCTATGGCACTATGGATTATCTTGTGTTTCGTTGTATTACACAACATGTTAGTTATATGATGTAATATGCCACCGGAACAAATCAGTGTTTATGAGATAAATGGTTCATTCAAATATAGTAAACCTCCTGAAACAATATAAAGTTTGAGCAATTTTTAAATAAGCATGAATATTATCATAGCATTAAAAAAATGTTTTTTTCTAATGATGGATTAAATATCAAAATTATATTTGATAATTACGGTTATAGCTGCATCCAAATATAATATTCTTTAGAATTGAAAACTATACCTGGACACAGGAATCAAACCCGGAACCTTTGGCTTAGTACACCATTGCTCTATCCACTGAGTCCACTGATCTATCCAGGAATCGTTTTGTGCTCAAGGTTACTCAGTGGTTAGAGCATTGGGGTTTGATTCCCGTGTCTGATTATCATTTTTAAATTTAAAGAATATCTTTTCTAAGTTGAATCAATTTTTATATCCTTCACTGAAGGTAATTTCATCTTTAAAAAACTATAACATCTTTACTGTCATCATTTTCCAATGTGGAAATGGAATATATAATAAATAACACTACGTACATTATTTACAGGATGTAACTGCCTTCCTTCAGATTGCTACCACCTCGTGAATACCTTCTTTACCTTATCTGTTATCTTGTCAGGATGAAGGCTGTTTGTGGAAGAGCACCAAAATGTAACCGAACGTTTTATTGATCGTTGAATTGATGGTTTATTTAGTTGCTAGTATCAGTTTTATTAGTAATAAGTCACGTCTACAAATAGACGTCTCGCCAACAGATGATTATGTCTGGGTCATGATCGGATGTATGAGAAAGTGGAAGTCTATACTACATTATTCCCTTGCATAGGAATCTCGGGTTGTATCCAACTGGGTTACTTCTAACCTCCGCTGGTGCTATTCATGGGACAAGCAACACTACATGACAACCGTCCAACATAAATGACTAAAACAACCAGTCTACAACACTAGACATTATGGCAACTGTCTATAATCAACTGTTTATAGCCACTCTCTCAGACTAACTATCTCCACACACTATCACCCACTTCTAAAACTCCTGACTCTCAAGACACACCATCGCTGAATGCACACATCTTCATGACACACTTTGACAGCTGTCAACAGCCAACTGTCTTAACCACTATCTGCACTCATTATTACCGCTGATAACATACGAGTATATGGCACTGAAGGAACGGCATTGCTGAACTCACACATTTTCCCATCACATCTTGAAAACTGTCAATAGTCAACTGTCTAGAGCTCCACTCTAGAATACCTAGAATCTAGTTTAAGCCATCTTAGAGTTTACTCCCATTTCCGTCTCAGTGACCAATCCGGAGGCATCTATGTCACACCACAATCACTAACACAGATGAAACAGTGGTTCACACAGAGGCACATCTGACAAATTAATTTACCAAGTGCTGCGACTTTGTGCTTACACAGTCGGATATGGCTCATGTTATGATGGGTAGCTGACACAATAAATTATTTTTAACTATGGTCAGTTTCATTACAATTAAAAAAACCAGATCAAGGATTTTTTTTATTTCATTAAATTTTTACTGCATAATAAAAATTGTGGCAATGACTACTCTCTTGATAAATACAGACATTTGCTTAGGAGGCAAAAATTTGCCTATTTATTAATTATTTTTGACATTAATTATAGAATTGAATATTTTTCCATAGTGGAGAAGGACTTCAAAAAGTATCATATGAAAATAAATTAAAATTAACGCTAAATAAATTATAAAATACATGCTTTAATTATGTAATGCTGAGTTAAAATTACTGTTTTTGACATTCGGTCTAAAAATGTAATCTTTAATTATGACAAAGTATAAATTATTCACTCTGACGTTTACCTTGAGGGTGTCTGCAAGCTTAATGATTGCCTGAAATTAATATTTCAAACATTCTTGTTTGCTGGTTGGCGCTTGCAGGGAGCGCTGACAAGTTAGGACAAGCTTCTTATGTGTGCTGGTACACTTGAAACAATGGTGACTATTACTCGTACTTACTAATACTAATTGTTGGTGCTGGCCCAACAGCGTTTTAAGTGTCCTTCCTTACCCAAAGGTGTCATTCTTGCAATAGACTGGACCGCCAATAACAGGGAGATTGGGGTTTGAATCCCGGTCCAGTGTACTGAGGGTATTTTCTCCTAAATGGTTTTCCTGTCTCCACCCACTCAAATGTGGGTACACTTCCTCTGAAATCAACCTTACTATTACCTTAAATATTAGTGTAATTGGTACATAAGCAAACAGCCTGAACATCTATTAGGACGCGGAGCAAAAAAAGGAAAATAAAAAAGCAAAGTGACATTTGAAAAATCAGTTAATATTGGTAAGCCCCCTTCACTGTCTTACTATGACTGAATTCAGAGGGTCCTAATTGGCCACTGGTCGAGAAAACCAGGAAAATCGGGAATTATACTTGAATTTGGCATTGGGAAAATTGATTAAATTTGCCGTCTATCAGGAATTTAAAGGTGCAGCCCACTCTCAATTGCTTCTAGAAGGATCCAATTTTCAAACATTTTCTGAGGTATTTTCTCCTAAATGGTTTTCCTGTCTCCACCCACTCAAATGTGGGTACACTTCCTCTGAAATCAACCTTACTATTACCTTAAATATTAGTGTAATTGGTACATAAGCAAACAGCCTGAACATCTATTAGGACGCGGAGCAAAAAAAGGAAAATAAAAAAGCAAAGTGACATTTGAAAAATCAGTTAATATTGGTAAGCCCCCTTCACTGTCTTACTATGACTGAATTCAGAGGGTCCTAATTGGCCACTGGTCGAGAAAACCAGGAAAATCGGGAATTATACTTGAATTTGGCATTGGGAAAATTGATTAAATTTGCCGTCTATCAGGAATTTAAAGGTGCAGCCCACTCTCAATTGCTTCTAGAAGGATCCAATTTTCAAACATTTTCTGGATAGGAATATAATTTTAAAAATATTTCCAGACAAGGATATATTGTAACGTCTATAGCGAATTGCTGCCATGTACCACTTTAGGCACTATTAGTTACTATGTAACGCCTCGTATCTGTTGTTGATTTGTGTAAAAGCTCTTTTACGTCCATGTAATGCCAAGCCCCTCTTACCATATGTCAACTATGTTTACTTAGGCTGAGCCCAGAAAATATTTCACATAGGTTATCAAAACTTGTTTATTCAAACACCCAGGGTCGCGCCTGGGGGCAGGGGGGCAAAGGGGGCTATTGCCCCGGGCCTCACATTCCAGGGGGCCACATTTTCCCCAAAAATTATTAGATAAATTACAGTTATTATTCTAGATTTCGCATCAAATATTGTACAGATAATTAATAGCAACAAGTATTCGCTTAGTGATAGGATTCCATTCCAGATTCTTGAAAACCATAATTTTATGTAATTTAAGATTTATGTTATTCAAGTAATGTGCTGCAGTACAGTAGAATATACCACCATTGTACTACCGCTATAAGTCTACAGAAAACTAACAGTGCAATAGTACAAAGAGGAATGTACGTTTGTTAGCTTAATTGGATTGATTGTTTGCACTTAATAAAGTACAGTCATTTAATGGGTTGATCAATATTCTATAAAACATGAGAAAGTACTAAAATAACATAAGTACCAAATATGTATCAATATATTATAACGGCTTAATACTAAAACTGAAAAACTGCCGTACAAAGGGGGCCTCAAATTTTTTAAAACAGCCCTGCAAACACCAGTTAACTTTACAGTCATACAGATTAACCATTGTATTATTATTATTATTATTATTATTATTATTATTATTATTATTGTTAATAATAATAATAATTATTATTATTATTGTTAATAATAATAATAACAATATTATTAACAATAATAATAATAATAATTAATTATTATTATTATTAATAATAATAATAATAATAATAATAATAATAATAATAATAATAATAATAATAATAATAATAATAAATAATAATAATATAATAGTGCGTATGAGCTACATCACTCACCCTCTGCGTCTTGAGTGCTTATCTAAAAATTATTTCCAGGGGAGATAAGTAAAATATATCAAATACAGTTTTCATAAATTTAGTTTTAAGCTATTTGTACGGTACATTATACATTAGTAAAATAATAATAATTAAATCTATAGCCAAATTGGTGGAATGATTAGCCAGTACTAATGTACTGTTGTCCAGGGGACGCCCAAATATACTAGTCGTACATCCTTTCCATGGAGGCTCTTTCCATGTTCCAATGAGATGAGGTGATAGTGAGTATGAGGGAGAGAGAGTTATAAGAGAGTATGAGGGTGAATATGAGTGTTGTGTTCAACCAGTAGAAACTCTTAAACCTAGCTTAAGACTAACCAACCATACCCTGGTGACTGTTGGGATAGTTTCCCTTAAGAGAAAAACACCCAAGGTACCATCCGGGAATGGAACCTGAGCCTCCTAGGCTCATAGTCAGATGCCCTGACCACTATACCAAGGAGCTGGTAACCATTGTATTGAACTCTATATTGTAATGTTGCCTCTACATTACCTTAATTGAATATCTTGCTTCATGTTAACGAGTACTCATCTCTGTGGTTTCCCAATGTACAAGTGCCCAATCTACCATTAGCCATGTGCGCAGCCCTTTCAGTCCCAGTGCTGCGGTCTTGCCAACTACCCCCTGGAAAATAAGTGGGTAGAGGGAATGCTTACAAGACCATTATACATTATTATGATCCCTCTTACACAAATAAGGCTCTGCTGCCACTGGGTGTGGTCCATGTGTATACATACATACCTTCCCTCCACTCGTGGCTGTGCTCTCATCATCAGTGGAACAGACAGAGAGATTTATCTTCTGATTCAGGTCCTATAAACAGTGCAAGGAGGATGGAGAGTAATTCCAGGGTTGTTCTCTGAATCATTTCTTTTGAGGGAGAAGTGAGGGGTCCTATATATGGTGGCTCGTGGCGGAGTCACCCCAATAGGAAAAAGTTTGGACTTATTTTTTAAACAAAGAATCATTTTTAAGTCATTTAAAGTGCAATAAATATCAACACACAGGTTGCAAATGATTGTAAATACTGTGCTGTCTGTTTGTAGGGGACCACAATTCAATCAATTTAAATTAAATCTACTCAATTGTGAAGTGAAGCGTTAGTACTCTCAAAGCTCTGAAACTCTTCAAGATGGTTGCTATGACAACCACCGACTATGCTCTAGTGTGGGGATTTAGGTTAAGATATGATAGATAGGTACTTTAAAATTATAATAACAGCTCTTAGAAAGGTCGCGGATCAAAGTTTAAGGTGACAAGTAAAATTCAAGAGTAGAGTTCCAACATAGTTCCCAGTTTTCCTGGTAAAAGAAATAATGTTAATGATTCTTAAAAAGGCTTTTCTTAATTTTTTAAAAGCCTTTTACTTCAGTTGTTAGACTTTAAACAAATGATTACGAATGAAAATGTTTGGTAAAACATTTATTGAACATGACACCAAATGTTAGTACTTGAGCAAGTATTGTTAGTAAGTATTTCTACTCATTGCCTAGATTACTAGACTATTGGAGTCTTACACAATTCATACCACCTGTAACCTCAATTATGTCTTAAAATATTTTAAATCATATAATTCAGATCCAATTTTGAGATTGCATTGACTTGATATATAAATTATATTTTCCATAAAATTTTTTACTTCTAATATAATTCATCTTATTTGTTAATATATAATTTAGCAAAAATAAATTTAATATTTTAGGTGAAGTGAGGCTTCATTTAGTTGACTTGAAAATCTGCCGAAGGGACAGGCTTGTACTTGAATTCCTCCAATCTCACTCGATTGTTTGGTGTTGTCATGATGTGCTTGATCTAGATCACACGTTGTTTTGTTACAGGATGGTGGGAATGTGACGAGTATTTGTTCCAGGACCTTCCCTGGCTGGTCACATGATGTCACACTTCATCACTGGGCTTGTTATTACGGTCGCAAACAGGGATCACTACAATCCAAATTGCACCAGGATCCGTTTGCATCATTGTCTGAGGTGGGTGTCATTTGAATATAACATTTCAACAATAAATATAATATTTTATGCTACAAAGATTTTAGTCTCCAGATTTTTAAAATTTCCGTTCCAACTTCAAAAGCAAACCTCTTTTCTACCACCCGAGTGAATTCTAGAAGATATAAATCTATGGAATTGTTAGGTTTTTTACTGCACTGATTTTGTTCCTTTTATATAGCAAGTAATTTGTTTGTATTACCCACCAAGTGTTTATCCGAATCACCTGTTTCAGAGCTACCTTATTTTACATAATGTACCCTTTATTGATTGAATGATCTTTAAAACTTCACGTTACATGCCCTAGCTGATGTCTCACCCTCTTAAACTGATTGTATTTATATGGAATATTAAACAACTTAATAATAAACTTAAGCATATGAGCTATTGGGGCAAACAAATAGGAATGAGGAAGATAACATTGAGAGGAAACTGTCCCCATATTTATATTAAGAGCGGGAAACCATTTAGGTGAAAACATCCTTAGTAGAGCCGGGCAGGATTCGAACTTGACCCTCGTCACCGTCAAACCAGACTAGACAAGCTTGATGTCAAGTCCACGTGGCTATTGATGCTTTTTAATAATGTAGATAAGGTTCAGAACCGTGTATTGTGTACTTACTAATGGCAATCCTTGATCAGCATCTTTGTTACATTATGATGAGAGATAAATTATGTATTCACATTCAATGTCCTTTTCCTGTGTTTGTCCTTTATGTTACACCTTTTACATGTTACTATCTATGTGTCCTATTATTCTTTACAATTTTACATTTCTCCCTTTTGTGTTTTTTTTTGTTTCCTCTTTTAGGAAGTTGCGTTGCGCGTTTCACACTCCTCCCTGATGAGTTCCAATGTAATGAAACCTAGGTCGGGGGATTAGGCGGTGACTATCGATTTTCTTTAAGAGGCAACCATTACCTTTTTGTCCAGCGGCAGCAATGTAAAGTGTGAACTGTGTTCTTTTCATTGTAACAGTCATATTGTGTTCGTCTCTTTTATATGTTTCTATCCACCTTTCCTGTACCTTATTCCAAATATAAGACAATACATTTTAAATGCAATTCATTACAATTAACTGTATTAGTTGCCCTTGTTTTGCATCTGAGCCTCATGTAATTTGTTGTCGAGCTCCCAGTATCTATGTAATGGTGTATTGTGTACAGTGGGAAGGAGGAATCTCAGAAGAAACGCACCAACAGATTGTGCAAAGGGTTAACTCTGTTCAAAGCTCATGGACAGCTAAAGTGCATCGCCCATTCCTCAATTATACACACCAGCACCTGCTGAATCTGCATGGAGGAAAGCGGTAAAGTATAACATGTTTTTCTAGTGGAACCTTTGTGTTGTCAATCACTTTAGTCCAACAGAAGATTGTAATTACAATATATTCCATAGGTCACAAATATGGAGATAAATTTTGGAGATTTATAATAACCTCCCTTAATTCTTTGTTGATCATTTGCACAGCTTTTAACGTAATCTACACATAAAACTTCAAGTCATAACTGGTGAAAAGGTGCCTGTTCATGTTGTACTCATGTTCAAATGTTCAAATAATATCCCTTAGCAAACGCGGGGCACTGGGTAAACTTCATTTGCGGGACCCCCAGTTATCTGACACCCCCTCCCCAAAAAATTTTTTTTTTAGTATGCCTTACTACCCGTTTGTGTTGCACCCTTATGTACTAATTACGCTAGTGAATTATAGATAAATATGGTTGAATTTACAGGAAGTGCACCCATATTCACGTGGAGAGAGTGGAAAACCATTTAAAATAAAACCACCCTCAGTGCACCCGACTGGGATCGAGCCCTGATCTCTCCATCATCAACACCCAGTCTATTGCGAGAGTGATGCCATATAGTCTTAGACTATGCGGCGAAGTGGGTAAAAAGGATAGCAATATTTTGCACATAGGATATAATACCAATTATATGCCATATAAGGCATCGGGAAATGCCTTTAAAGGTAATACATTTAATAATTTATTTTAGAAGCCGTGATTTTATACAACTAAGAGTGGATATTTCCCAAACATTTCTTATATTTTCTTTTCCAATACAACTGATCTGTACTAAGGTTCAAAAAACAACTGTGCTAATTATGAATTAAATCGATTAATGCTTTCGATATTTTTATCAAGAAATATATCCACCACAGACACTGGCGAATGCAAACCCATAGTTATGTTTTCTTATTTTTACACTTTGTCAATATTTGATTGATCAAAGTTAAAGTTTCCTGCAAGTTTAAGTACACCTAAAGAGACTAAGGAAAAAACAATGCAAAGTAACAAACTTACAAAAAATACTTAATACAGTAAGTGAACTAGCAATTTACCTGTCCTAAAAATGGACTTTCCCGGCTTTTTGTCTGGCGAAGTCATCAATGACATCATCACAATTCATCAACAAAATCCTAAATGCTAGAAACATTTGGAAATTGGTTCTAAATTTCAATCAAAAACTTCAAAGTCTCACTGCAGTGTCCAACAAAACACAAAACGCAATAAATAGATAATTCGCTTATGGCACTTTGAACACTCTAACGAATCATTACGCCTTTAAAGTTTACTTAAAGTAAATTACAATTTACAATGCATACCCATGAACCCGGAACTATAACATTGTTTTATTCTATGTGTACAAATATGCACAGCACGAACCAGGAGGTCCAAGTTGACACTACTTATTTACTGGTGGTGTCTGTCTCCTAGTCCTTACCTATTAGTAAGTTTACTAAATTACAACCCCTTGTTCCAAAGGTTGGGGGGG
>CABFWB010007943.1:7635-20995 GCA_902151455.1 Timema bartmani
CCTTGTGGGAGCCATGCCCATAACCTATTGTTTATAATGAGGTTCGTGAATAATCAATATCTGCAGTTACTAATAGTACTCCAGTAATTTATTAGTGTAAAGGAAACACACGAGCTATGAAAACAAAAGTGAATTAATAAAAACTGCAACGTAATATATAAAACATGATGAAACTAGAATGGCATTACCTGACAGTGCTACCAATCGGTACAAATATAATTGAATTTAGTATCTAATACAATATTTAGTACAAATCATCTTAATAATAGATTCATGTTTCTCATGACCAAATTATCCATAAATGCTAAGTGTCAATCTTCCTAGCTTACAAGTTCATATCTTTAGACAAGTTGGTTGACTTTAAATATATTGTTTGTCTTTTCATATTATTTGCAGCTATTTTTTTGAATCTAGTTTTAAAATGTCTGGAGAAGAACTGATAAAGAGGTATTTCTTATGATTTTCAACTTTTCATAAAATATGTACAAAAATTGTTGATTGGTGTATAATTTGGGAAGAATCATTTGTTAAAACTAAGAACATTTAAAGCAAGACCATTTATCCACTATCTTGGTTTCCCCTTATTTAAAACGTTACTTGTGCCTTTTGTGAACAGAATACACCCTAAAGGTTCATGTCAGTTTCAGATTATCAATAAAAGTGACAATGGAAAAAAGTTTTCACAAAAAATGATTATAAAAACTAGTAAAATGGATTCAAAATATCCAGTAGGCCTATATGTAGTATGTAACCACACATCAAACATTAATTCAGGCTTCCAAATACTTTAATTATCTGGAATGGAATTATATGAAAACAGCCTGTTTATATTGTGTCTGAGTTAGTGTTAAACATCATTTATCATTATGTTTATTATACAATGAGTTTAACATTTGGTAAGAATAATTGCCTCTAAATCTACTAGCCTTGTTTGAAAGGCAGTTTTTATCCACAGTTGACAAAAATGTTATAAAATTCCACTGTTAACCAAGGTCATTAAAGCTCATGATTTTACCTAGTTTTAGTTTAGTTTTTGGGAGAGTTTTAATTGAGAGTGTGCGTTAAAAAAATTCCAAACAAGATTTGGGGTGTGCAATGTGGTTTCATGCTAGGGAGAGGTTGCATGGACCCAATATTTGCATTGCAACAAGTGTTGAGAAATGTATGGTAGTGAGGAAGAAAGTTTGTACATTCGTTGATCTTGAGAAAGTGTATGATTGGGTGAATAGGAGTATATTATGGAATGTTTTTAAAAAGAGTATGGTGTAGCTGCATGGTGAGTAAATGCAATTATGGCAGTGTATGATGGAAGTAAACGTGCATTAGGGTGGATGGAGATTTGAGCAAATGGTTTGGCATTGAACAGGGTGTTAGACAAGGGTGTGTTTTGTCCTCATGGTTGTTTAATGTAGGCATGGATAAGTGTATGAGAGATACTTGTGAGAATGTGGTTGGTGTACAAATGAACAATGTGAAAGTGAGTGTGCTGTTATATGCAGAAGATACCATACTAATGGCCGAAAATGAAAGTGACTTGCATAATGTATTAAATCATTTAAATGTGGCGAAGACAGAATGGATCTTTGTATAAATGTCTCCAAAACTAAGGTGAAAGTTTTTGATAAGGTCTGATCAGGATATGATTGTCAGATTAGTATAAATAGAAAACTGTTAAAACAAGTGAACGATTTTGTGTATCTGGACAAAATGTTCTGTAAAAATGGAAGGAGAGATGGTGAATGCATCTCGGAGAGTAGTTGGATGGATGTGTATTATTGCAAGGAATGAAGTAGTATCGAAAGAGGCAGATATGACTGTATATAAAAGTGTGTTAATGCCAACATTGTTTTAAGGATGTGAAGTATGGGTTTGTCAAGAGAAACCCAAGAGCAAGGTGAATGTTTCCATAGTTAGATATCTAAGAAATGTATGTTGAAAAACTCGTATGGACCGAATCGGTAATGAATGGGTGCTGAAGGAGTGGAGTTTGAAAGGGAATCTAATAGGTCAATGTGAAAGAAGTGTCTTACGGTGATTTGTGCATGTTGAGAGGATGAGTGTGGATCGAGTGACGAAGCAAATATATTAAGGTAAAGTGTGTGGATCAAAAGGAAGGGATAGGCAATGTAAGATGTGGGTAAATGTTGTAGATAAATTGTGAAAAAGAGAAACATTAAGAGTTTTAAGAATAAAAGAGCATGTATGACTCGGCATATGGATGTTGTTGAAGCGAAGGGACTATGCAATGATAGGGAAGTGTGGAGAAAGTTAGTGAAAATGAATTGAATTAAGGTTTTTTTTTTTAGCTATATGCACAGTTTCTTGCCTACCCCATAAGCGAACGGTGTGTGTATGTGTGTGTGCGTGTATGTGTGTATGTGTGTGTGCGTTTATATGTGCATGTACATATGTATGTATTTAATTTAGACTAAATGACATGGCATGTAAATGTATGCCTGACTGTTTTTAAGTGAATGGTCAAGCACCATCAAAATAATGTCTGGTTTTTTTATAGGTTCTTTCGCATATGTGGATCCTCGTCATCAAATCCGAATGGTAGAATATGTTGCAGACAAGAATGGTTTTCACCCAGTTCTGAGCAACCCTGTAGCTGACACTCCAATAGTGGCCGCCGCAAAACAACACCATGCTGATTTGTTCCAAAGGATCGCAGAGGAGCACGCTCGCATTGCTGCAGAAAGGGATGAAATTGCTGCAACCGCTGACCCAAACAAATTAATTCAGAATAATTATTGAGTTTTATGTGAACAAACCATAATTACTGTAAAGTTTAAACAAGCTATATGATAAGTTAAGTTTAATATTTGATAAAAGTAGGTTTGGGATAGTTGAAAGGTAAACATTAATACTAGATTTAAAAATAGTGATAGTTGTGATAGTTCTAATAAAAAATTCATTTAATTAACACTGAATTTTTCCAATAAAATGCATTAAACATTTCAGTTATACTTAAAATGTTTTAGACAGTATGAACCTATGCACTTTCTTAAAAAAGAAATATTTTATTTTAGGTTTTCATTTACAAAGTGCTTCATAAATGTTGCATGTTTTTTAAGGTCAGGAAAATTACTTAAAAAAACAAATTTGGCACTGTAAAATTGTAAAATATAATAATCAGGTAGAATATTTATAACAAATAAGCACCAAAACATGTAACTCTTTGCTCAAATTAGTTAATGTATAGATTGTTTCTCCTCAAACAAAGTTTTAGATAGGGATTATGATTTTTTTTTGGCCAACTCAAAATGGTGTTGTGGAAAATGTTGTAAAAATAGAGATGTAATTGTTTTAATTTCAATATGAAATAATTGATTTATTTAGTATTAAATTAGTATTAAATAAATTAGGGTGGGATTATGGTGAAAGAGTATGAAGGGATGGGGGACCAAGCAACAGAAGTGATGGGGTGTTGGGGTGGGGGTAAAATAAGAACTCCAAACAGAAACAGGAAAAAATCATATCATGGCTTACTTCACTTCTCTAATCTAACAACATCTGTGAAAAGTATAACTATACAAAGGTCATCAGGCTGATATAATGAATATTTTTAATGCAATATAATTTCTAATAAAATAATATGCATGCACCCGACTACATCACTTAGATTTTGCCAGTGAAGATGTGGTTGATGATACAAACAATATGAAAAAATGGATATGTTATCTCTAGTTCCTCCTGACTACACTACTGCCTTAACATATAGCATATTATACACCATAATATGAACTAAATATTATTGTTTTCTAGTATTATTACAATACATATTTCAAAAATAAAAAATACACACATATATCTTGAGATTGTTTATTTAAGACAACAGCAACTATTTGCGCACCATGGTCAAAAAATATTAGTTTTCATGCCTTATAATAATAAAGTAAATTAAAAAAATATTTAATCATAAATATAAGCCAAAACCCTAATTATAGCTAAATATATTTTTATTAATATGTCCTATATTTACAATGGAAATAGTGTGATAAAATAAAAATTCCTTTTATCAAAATAATAACATTTTAATAGGATTTCTTGTAAGGTATTCAAGATCTAAATACCCCAAACAGCTTAGAGTATTTCATAATATGTTATAAGGTAACCAACCTAGTTTTATTTTGGAGAGTAAGAACATTTTCCTATAATATCCACCAAATTCATCAAACGGCTAGTTCTTTGATTTGTAAAGATTTTCACTTCATCCACTTTTTAAAAAAAATTGGCCAAATTCTGTACAAATATATACATTATTAACGAGACCTGTGGTTTATAAATAGTTTTTTTTAGCACTGCACCTTACTACCTATTTGGGTTGTACACTAATGTGTTAGGAATTAAGAAAGTTTAAGTTAGAGGAAGTACACCGACATTTGAATGGAAGGAGAGCAGAAAACCATTTAAAGAAAAAAAAACCTCAGTGCACCCAATCAGGATCGAACCTCGATCTCCCTGTCTTCGGCCGTCTAGTCTATTGTGAGAGTAGCGCCTTAGACCATGCCACCACTGAAGCAGGTTTTAGATAGTTCATGTTGATAATAGTCCTGATTCAGGGCATGTATATGTTACAGGAAAAGTAGATTGTTAGGGAGAGTTGACTCGGCCTAGGTAAAGTCGACTCTTACTAAAAGTATCAGTAAAAGTTGATAGGGAATAAACAGATCAACTTTTCCTAGGAAGAGTTAACTATGCCTGCTGTGGTTTAGTAAAAGTTGATTCCGCGATGTTGCTCTCCCCATGCGACTTTGCGCGCAAATCTTTGTTTTTAATATCCCAGCTCTATTTGTTTACTGTTGTTTTCTTTGATCACTCATCCAGATGTTGCTCTCCACATGCAACTTTGCGCGCACATCTTTGTTTTAAATATCCCAATATCTATTTGTTTACTGTTGTTTTCTCTGATCACTCATCCATTTGTTGTAGTTTTCAACAGTGACCAAGGATTCAGTGTGTGTTTGATTAATTAGTTTCAGTGTGTTTTTTACATTTTAATAATTAGTTTAAGTGTGTAATAATTATGGCAGACTCCAATGAACAACTGTTTCGTGAAAAAGTTAAGCTAAAACGCTCGACCTCCAAGGTAAATTCACTTACATTAACCAAATTGAAATACGATAGCTACATTCAAAAAGTTAAAAATCTAAAAACTGCGAGTAAAAAAGAAAGTAATGATCTCAGGTTTATAAGACGATATGACATTATTGAAGTAAACGGTATTACAAAACTAATACACTCTGTCACAGACCAAGAAAGCATAAGGTATTATGTTTTTGATGAAGAGCTGTTTGGAGTTCTTAATGAAGCGCATATATCCACTGGACATGGAGGAAGAGATCGTATGATTGAGCAATTGAAAGGGAAATTCCAAAATGTTACTACAAGGGACATTTTACTATTTTTAAGCTTGTGCGAACCTTGTGTTCAAAAATTGAAACATAAGAAGAAAGTACTGGTTGTAAAGTCTTTGTTATTCAAGGAAATGAATTCACAATGGCAAGTGGATTTGATTGACTTTCAGTCGCAACCTGATGGAGAGTTCAAACTTATAATGGTTTACCAGGATCATTAGACAAAGTTTGTTGTGCTAAGACCACTGAAATCTAAGACTGCAGACGAAGTGTGTGCTAACATCATTGATATTTTTACTTTGTTAGGCGCTCCTTGTATTTTACAGTCTGACAATGGCAAAGAATTTGTAAATAAAATTATTGACAGTCTGGTTAATACATGGCCGAACTTCAAAATGGTGCATGGCAAACGGCGACATAGTCAAAGTCAAGGTAGTGTTGGGAGAGCCAACCAGGACATAAAGAATATGATAACCATCTGGATGCTAGACCACAAAATATCAAAATGGTGTGTAGGCTTAAAGTTTATTCAACTCATGAAAAACAGTGCATTGCATAGTGGGATAAAAAGATCCCCATATGAGAAAATGTTCGGTTGCCCCCCGAGACATAGCTTATCTATTTCAAAACTACCTACTGAGGTATTGGCAAATTTGGAAACAGAAGAGGATCTTCAATGCGCTATTGATCAAATTCAGAAACAACAACAACAACAAAACGAAATTAAAAGAAACGGGAATGGAAATCCTAATGAAATAGAAACAAATAAAAATTTATCAAGTGGTGAAAATTGGCTCGTAGATGATGGTGATTATTTCCTCACTGACTTGGACAAGTCTATGGAGGCTATCAAGAAGCAGAGAAATTAAGCTTTCCACTGTCTAGAAGAGCGAGCTAAACGCATGAAAAAAACCTCCGATCAGATTCATCCGCCACTAGAAAAAGGAACGTCAGTTCGAATTCCTGTCCCAGATGTTGACCGTGGAAGAGGAGATGCCCGATCTATCATTGGCGTGGTACTGGAGGTTGTCGATGATGGATTCTATCGAATTGGAACAAGTAATGGAATTCTGAAGCAGCTTTTTTCAAGGTAGTACTCTCTCTCTCTCTTTCTTTCACTTTCTCTCTCTCACTCCTCTCTCTCCCTGCCCCTAATATTAAATTATTTAGAGTTCAATGTTAATATTTTTTCAGGTCTCAATTCAGTAAATGTCCCACGAGCATTATCCAAGAAAATGAAGTCCCTATGGATAAAACAATAGCTGTGAGGACTGTTGCAACTTCACAATCACTTGGAAGTGGACAAGGATTTTTCAAATGCTCTTGTAACACTAAATGCAAATCCAAGAAGTGCATATGTAAGAAGAAAGATGTGCTCTGCAACTCAAAGTGTCACAAATCTTTACCTTGCTTTAATAAATAATAAATATTTATATCTCTCTTTGTATCATTAAGGTTTTGCTTTTTATTTGTTTTTTATTAGGTAGTAAACCATTTCCTTGCAAAAAGTCAACTTTTACTAACTCAAAGTAGTAAGAGTATACTTTCCCTAGGTACGGTCAACTCTGACTAGTAAATGTTGATCGAAATTTATCACTTTTCGCTTTTAATCAACTTTTACTAAAAAGACCAGTAAGAGTCGATTCGGCCTAGGTAAAGTCGACTCTTACTGGAGAATCTACTTTTCCTGTAACATATACAATAATAGCAGATCATTGGCTTTTGTCAATGATAATTGCTGCAAATGGTAATATTTGTTAGAAGGGCACACTTTTGGAAATGGTATATCCTGGCACAGCCCTGGAAGAAAAGGAGCAAGGTGTTAAAAGTGGGTTAGGGTGAAATTTGGCTACCACTATAAACTATTTGGGCAGTTTTTTTTAAATAAATGGTAACATGAGTGTAAATAATGTATTACAAGTTTGTAAGTTAACTACAATGAAAGATGATTCAACTTTAATAATTATTTGTGTTTGTAATGTTTATTAACGCATTAGGCAGGATTAGCAAGTAAAGCCTCCACTCCACATCAATAATTCACACACATAAGGTCATTAGCTAACAGGAATCCATAGTAATCTTGCAGTTGTCTCAACTTTAAGTACACCTGACCGAGATTCAAACCTCAATCTCCTGGTTATCGGCAGTTCAGTCTATTGTTAGAATGACGCCTTAGACCAGGTATGTCAAACACGTTGCCCGCCCTCTAATCCTTGAAAATAGGAAAAACAAAAATTAAAGAAAATATATTAGTTTTTGTCACTGGAATTTTGAACTTTCCACAGTTGTTGCACATGTGACACTTCATTCAGAGGCGTTTACAGTTCGGATGAACTATTGAGAAATACTACCTACGGGATGTTATTGTAATGAAAATTTTGTCCTTTATGATGGCGGCCTTATCTCCCTATACAAATATGGCCGCCGCCACAAGTAGTGGCTATGCAGCAAATATGTTTATAAGGACTTGAGAACAAAGTGTAGTGATTTTATGTACTGGGTATGTTTGTATTTAAGTGCACTCTTTACCCAATCTCCCTTTTAACAAAAAAAAAAGTGCATATTTAGGCAAGTAATTAAAAAAAAGGCATAAAATTACCTATACAAAATACATTCGCCTAACTCAAATCATAGTGGGAGACTTCGCCAAGACTGAAAGATAGCGTACAAGTAAACTACTAATTTACAAAAAGGGAAGATTTAGAGGGTTGCCCTAAACACGTGGTTTCCCATAGGGATCTTTAAATCAAAATCGGGTTACAAAAGAAAACTTTAGAATTTATTACGTATAAAGGAGAGACAAAAACATTTTTACTAATAACTTAAAGAAAGAAAAAAAAAAGTTTTCATTCAAAACTTTACTGATTATCATTTAGTGCATGGTCTTGATGAGGATTAAGCAGTGGGGAAAGCACTTGAATTAGTCCGAAAGCGTCTCGAGATTGAATTATAATGAACCTCACATTATTTAGATTGTAATAAAGCTGTTTTTTGAGACATTAAGTTGATCCAAAACTTTGTTTGATAACACACTAGAAGTAATGTTTAGTAACTGAGTAGCACTGGTTTTATAGATGAGAGCACTATGACACTAATTTTATATGCTCCTCTTATCAAAGAATGAGAAACGGAAACACTTGAGAACGTACATAATTTTTCTACTCAAGATGTATTTACATTTTAATCATTTCATAGACAGTGATATTTTTAAAAAAAGCTAGCATTATAATTACCTCAGTGTAAACATTTATAGTAAAGAATAAGACTATTTCTTTTACAGAAACCAATGTACAATTTTCCCACAGAGCAAAAGTTTAATGTTGAAATTGCACAAGGATAATTAAAGTAGATAAAAAATGTCTTGTTAAACAATTTATCTAGGGTGAACAAATATCTTGCTCGAATTCCTCAATTACAATAAAAATGTTAATAGTACTGTACATATATGTATATATATATATATTATATTTATATCTAGAATTCATAATTTGGTTAACATGATTCATAAGTGGGTGGAATGAAAAGTATACAATTTTTTCAAGCACTGTGTCTTACTACCCATTTGGGTTATATGCTATCCTATTTACATATATAAATTCTCCCTTACAACCTTTTCTTAATGAGTTTTTCTAACTTCCTAATATGGCTGGATTCATGGTCAGGACTTCTCAGGATCATCAGAGTTGACTCATGGAAAACATTGCCATGTGTCCCAGCTGACTGTTCACTACGAAACAAATCCACAAGTTGAGTTTGTTCATTTCGACGCAAGCCCTTAACAAATAAAATACAACATTAAAATGGGTAGGACAACGCATTCAAGTCCATACAGGTTCATAAGGAATGCAGAATAATTATTTATGTATAGCTAACAAAGATACAAGGAAAATTTAGGAAAAGTATACGCAAATATGTAAATGGAGATACACATACACACATAGTGGCAAGATAAATTTGTGGGGAGAACATGAAAGAAGTGAGAAATAGGCTTTAGAACCAGCAGGGATATCTTTTATGAGCTGGCCTTTAAAAATTATAAATATATATTAAAAAGTCAAAGGTGTATACAAGTATCTGAAAACTAATCAATCAATTTATTTAACAAAAATATATTAAATGCAATTAAGAGGCTATTAATTCATTGACTTAACATTTCTATGCTTTAATAATTTACTAAAGGCTAGGCGAATAACATGAAAAGTTGCGATGGATGACCTTTGAAACATGCATTAACTGAAAAGTGCATCATTAGTGGAAAAAGAGCAGTTTCAAATTGAATTTGTAGCATTTTAGTTTATAAAAATGGCATTTTGTTGCATTTTGATTATACACCACAAGTTTATTTTTAAATTAATGTCCTAATTTATTTTGGCTTAGTTAAATTTTAATATGTTTAAAATAGAAATGGTAAAAACTAAGAGCTAGGCCCTACACTTTGAATTGATGAAAGTAATTAAACTAGGCATAGGTTTATGAATGACACCAGCATTTATTAATTATTATTATTATTATTAATAATAATGTCACTAATTTAGTAGAATTTCTTGGGCATGTTTCCCCTCAAGCCTCTGCCCAAGGTCAGGTTGATGCTATTTATTTTGAACAAAGTAAGGAATTTGACTTATGTCAGCATAGTATGATTCTCTCTAAACTTGGTAATTTTGGACTTTCTCACTCATATGTAAATTGGGTCAGCAGTTATTTGCATGAAAGATCATTCACTATTAAAATTGATTAACATATCTCAAATATATTTTTAGCATCCTGTAGCATACCACAGGGTTATAATTTAGGTCCTATTCTCTTTAATGTGTTTATTGATGACATTAGTAAATATTTGAACTCATCTAGTTATTTACTCTTTGCTGATGATGTAAAATTATTTAAAACTATAAAATCAATTGCAGATTGTATAGATTTACAAAATGATGTAAATGGTATTCTACAATCGTCTTTGGAAAATGGAATGTCTATTGATAAATTTAAGACCAAATCTATATCTTTTACTAGGAAAACTAATCCTTTCTTTTTTACTTATAAATTGGGCAGTTAAAACATAGTTCGCACCCTTTATATTAATGATCTTGGT
Organism: Timema bartmani; assembly: GCA_902151455.1. Classification (NCBI taxonomy): domain Eukaryota; kingdom Metazoa; phylum Arthropoda; class Insecta; order Phasmatodea; family Timematidae; genus Timema; species Timema bartmani. Next base: position 18,085 of record CABFWB010007943.1, read on the forward strand.
GTTCTCCTGGATAACAAACTTTATTTCCACTAGCATATTGACCATGTAATTTCCCATTCATTGAAATTACTTGGACTTATTAAATTTATTACTTCATCATTTAATAAAGTGGACTATTTTTTATGTCTGTACTATGCCCTGGTTAGATCTAAGTTAGAATATGCTACTGTTGCTTTTAATTCCATTACCTTAACTGACTCTCTTAGGTTGGAAAACAGTCAAAGAAAATTTGTCGCTGCGTGCTATGATAAATTCTTTAGTAACCAGATTTAATATGATTATGAAAGAATTTGAAACCTCTTAGGGCTCCAAACTCTCTCCTCGCTTGGACTTTATTGTGATGTCCTTTTTGTTTTTAATATTTTCAATAACAAAATTTCTTGCAAATTTGCCCTTGATCATGTAGGCATTTATATCCCTTCTCGGGCTTCTCATAATCCAAAATTATTTTTTATCAATAGCTCTTTTAAGGTAAGCCCTATAGGTCGTTGTATCCACAGCGCCAATTCTAGATTTGTCGAATTCGACTTCTATCATAAAAGGAAATCTAAACTCCGAGAGTTATTTAAGGAAATCCCATATCAATAATTTAACATGTTTAGGTTCTGCTTATAATATTTAAATTTACAATATTCTGATCTATTTTATGCATATTGTTACTGCTTTTGACCACTCTTTAGCTATTTGTTATTAATGCTATTTTTTATTCTTATCATTATTAATTACTACTTTTTTCATAACTATTCATCAGTATATACCATTTTTTAGCCATTATTTGTTTATAATATTTTCTTGTGTAAATATATGTATTTGTATGGTACTTGTGTACATTTCAGTGCTGGCCTGTTATAGGTCTTACGACTGTTGACCAGCACTATAATAAAGGAAATTGAAGTTATTATTACTATTACTATTATTATTACTATTATTATAACTATTAGCACCGCGTCTTACTACCCATTCAGGTTATACGCACTTACACTAATGTGTAATGGTAGGGTGATTGATTGTGAGATGAAATGGAGGACCTACAGTTTAACGTGGGATCCGAACCACGGTGGAGGCCTGGAATTCCACACATTCACAAGTTGTGATTAATACATGTCTTGTCAGAGGTGAAGGAAGGGTTTGGCAATCAGATAAATCTGTGCCGGGACCGAGGATTGAGCCCCGGATCCCCAGCACAGAAGTCTGACACCTTACCCCTAGACCGCCAGGTCACCCTCTATGCTATTAAAATTAGGAGTTATAATAATAATATATTTTAATAATGAGCTTCATGGCCCAGAAAGAAAGAGGTATATTGCCTTAGCACCTTCCTCTAATGTCTTCCACCTTTTTCAATACCTACTGATTACTACCAAATATGTGATATGTGTTAGAGCCCTGAACTTCTAATCCAAGTAGTTTTTAGCTCCCTTCTAATACTCGAGTAGATTTTTTGAACTTGCCAAAAATCTGTTATAAGTATTTTATGTTCAGTCCATGTTGTTCTTTTTTAAAGTATTTAAGCCTTGTCCTCTCATCTTATTTTATAAATGTATTGAATTCAGCTGTGTAGCCCTTTTTTCCATCAATGTATCATGCTGGTTGGATATAATTTCTAATTTTGTAGTAACTGCATACATATGTTATATATACATATTTATTTTACAGTTAGAACCTAAAATAGATAAAACCTGGTTTCACTAGGTAAAACTGGTTCCAGCATAGCCATTTCGTCAATACCGGTTCTAAATAATTTTTACTATTATTTTCTTAGCACCGTGTCTCCCCACTTGATTGTGTTATACGCCTATGTACTAATTACACTAATATGCTAGGGATAATGAAGGCTGAATTTATAGGATGCCTTAAGTGTATCTTCTTTTATATGTCCCAGTTTATTGTTTGCAGATGATCAATGTGTGTGATATGGTAGTCTCTATTTTTGACAGTATTTATTACTAGCAGTGTTTATTTTTCGTTGTTTACATGGCATGGGTGCTGAAAAGCACTGTGAAGAGGATCAGGGGAGATGATGGAAAGTGTATTTCATGGGAAAATTACATAATATAAAAATAAATAAAGAGTCACTACAATGTAATGGCAATAGGTTATTACAATAATTTTTTGGCGGAGATTGAAGAAGCAAAATCGGCTGTGAAGAAACCTTTGCCATATCGTTGTTTGAAAGATTTGATATTTTAGAAATTGGTGAAGTGAAAAAGTTGGTCTCAGGAGGTTAAACCATCACTTGCTATTTACAGGTTTAAGAATTCTATGATCATATTGAAGCAGCTCATGTAGCTGTAGGACATGGACATACAGGTTGAAGAGGAAACTTCAAGAGTCAACTTAGTCATATTTGAGATAGTTACATTATGGCCAGAGATAAAGATGGTACCTGATAAACCAAGGCATAGTCAAAGTCAAGGTTCAGTAGAAAGAGTTAACCAGGACATCAAAAACATAATGGCTTCATGGATTAAAGACAACCACAGCAAAAATTGGTCAAATGGTACCTGTTTTGTGCATCTCATGAAAAACAAAGCCCTCCACTTTGGGATTAAACAATTCCCATACAAAGCAATGTACAGTATTGAAACCATAATTGGACTCACTACAACTACGCTGCCACTTGATCTTATCAAAACATCTAGGATGAGAAATCACTGATCAGATGAATTCAAAGTAAGAAGTAAATTAGACCAACAATGCAAAGGAAATGCTGACTAGTATGTATTCAAATATGTCTTCAAACTCATGGAAAAGAAGCTGATGATAATTTGTCAAAACAAGCTTATAGGATGAAATTTATTTATGTTGGAACACATCCCTGGTTGATATTGGAGTTAAGGGCATTACTACCACTCGCAACTCTAGAGCTTCGCATGGATACATGACTTCAGCTTTATTACGGTAGTGTACG
>CABFWB010007944.1:0-13199 GCA_902151455.1 Timema bartmani
ACCGCGGGACAATTACGCCATCAAACCGTCGATAACGTTACAATTGTCGCCCAACCGCGGGACAATTACTTTATCAACCTCCGATAGTGTTACAGAATACGTGGTGCACGTAGTTTCTAAATAATATGATTTTCGTGGTTTGTTTAAAATTGAAAATTCACGCTATTTTCTGTGTGTTGATTTTTAAAAACATAATTACCAGCCCTCGATTTTTGAATTTTCCAGTTTTATCATTCTAAAACGTAAAATTTCAGCATAAGAAATGGTTTCAAATCAAATGCAAATTTATCAAACACTTTCAAATTGTTTAGTGAGCCAATTACCAGTGTAGGGTGCGTGTGTCCCTAGAAAGGGGTAAGGTGGGCCCCCCTCCTTTAGGTTCACCGGGTGAAAAGAAAGCTTCATACACAAGAAATACAACTCTACAATGTACGTATACCTCCACCCATCACCCAAATATATTTTTTGGCACCCCAAAGATAATTATATTAGATTATTTAATTTTAAATTTAGCCCGCATCACCGGTGGTAAAATGCGTCTAACGCATCACTCTTGTATTAGTGTGGCATGCCGGTTACCGGATGATCGTGGTTCGTATCTAGATCAGGTTAAATGAGTCAGATCTCCACTGAGTGGTTTTCCCACTCTTCCTCCACGCAAATGCTGGTAAATTTCCTGTAAAATTCTACAATTCTATTTCTTACTGTATTATAGAACGAAGAGTTTGTGCCTGTTTTCCATGAACGTTGTGCGATATCTATTGCACGCACGCACATTTAAAATAGCTTAGCACGCAAATATGTGAACTTCAAAGGCGGAATTTTAAAATTTGGATTTTAATTTTTTAAATTAAAAACTGGGCCGGAATAAATAAAATGAAGATTTTTTCCCCTCTATCTATTGTGCTGCTACCCCTAGCAACGCCGGGTACTTTTTGCTAGTATAATATATATATTTTTTACTCTTTTGATTTGAAAATTCCCAATGAAACGTATCTGAAACGTTAATTTAATCTCAAATAATGAAGTAACATTGAAACGAGTAAAATTCCAGGTGAGGATCCACATGACAGATTCAAAACCATCCCAATAGAAAATGACAGGATAAGCAATATTTCAAAATGCCAATCAAACCGCGTCCGGTACGTGATGCCTTTGTGACTGCTATATATGTAGGTTATATATGTAGGAGGAGTTTGATCGTATCAAAACTCCCCCTCTGTGCCCACCCACGACCTGGTTCCAAGGTCACCGGTTCCAAGCTCTACGCCAGCTGGCCAAGGATCGAACCCCGGAAATAACATCGCTAGCTGCAAACAAGCTGGGTGACTTTACTTCCGCTAGAAAACCTTTTATGGGCTCAAACTAAAGCTTACAAAGCGGGTGCACGGGTGTACGATAGGATGAAGAAGAGGATATAAGAGACCAGGGTTTGATCCCCATCTGGTACTTATTTTTGTGCGATGTCGATACCTATTCTCTATTATTTATTTTAGCACCGCGTCTTACTAGCTGTTCAGGTTATAGGCTACTAATATGAACTATTTACGTTAATGAGTTAGGGATGAGGAAGGTTGAATTTAGAGGGGGACCCACATTTGCGTGGAGGTAGAGTGGAAAAACATTTAGGAAAATCTACCCTCAATACATCCAGCCGGGATTTGAGCCCCTGATCTCCCGCCATTCTCGGTTATATATATATATATATAATATCCCTCTTAATCCTATTTAATATATTATTAACGTTGATTTGACCAAGTTAACATGTGAATGAGAATAAGTCTATAAATTTATAAAAATGTGTTAATAACTAACTACAAAAATCTGTTTTAGATTGTTACACTCTCTAACTCCTAAATTATAGTTTGAACAGCGACCATTCTAAATGATAAGATTGAATAGCGACCATCCTGAATTGGATTTGAGAGCCCAGACCTATACCCCATTAACCTTAAAGGCCTTGATAATTTAATTTATAATTTTTTTCAAACCCATTTTCACTTATTCAAATATTTCGAGCAAATTATAAACACTAGATTTACAATTATTTCTGGTATCCAAAGTCTTGGATAGCTGAATGTTATGTTACAATTCGTTAAAGTAGTGGTTATTATTAGGATTTTATTGAACTAAAATGGCATTTTTATTATGTCAACTGCTCGATGAACACAGCGAGTAGGCCTAATGAGTTTGAGTGTATGGGCACAGATTGGTGGGAAATCAATAATATTATATCATAGAGTCGAAATAATTACGTAATTATTATACAATGATTTCGTATGAAAATAATAACTGTGGTATTTCCATTGCAATATCCTGATGAACCCATTCCCCTTGTTCGTTACTAACGGCTTTTAGGTTTTCCGGAAATAAGTTCAGGTGTGAATGTAAAAAGTGGATTTTTAATGACATCCGATATTTTTAGCTTTTGGTAATTATATAGATCTAGTACAATTTTGGGGTAGTTGCCCTGTATTTTTCTGTCCAGAAAGCCATTGACCAACGATTTAAATGAGTGCTACGAAGCCAATTTAATTGATTTGAGTTTTCTTTCAAAATTTTCATCGATCATAGCTTTTCTTATTTGTGGGTCGACCAAGAGCCCTTCTCCAGCTTTGGAATTAATTAGGATTGGGAAGCTTACTGATCAAATATTAAAAATCTTCACCACTTTTGTTCTACATAAGCCCCAACTTAATGTGCAGTAGAGGCTAAGGCACCATTACAGGATTCACAAAAGGAGCGTTTTTTACATTTTATTTTTCTGGAACATAATCTTTTCTGGCTGGCCAGTCCTTCATCCTGTAATGTGTTTCAGTTGCTCGACTGTCCCACAAGCATAAAAAACAATATTTTTTAAATCTGGTTTTCAGTCTGGGTAAATATTCAATCTCTTTCATATCCTCAAAAATTTTTCAAAAAATCCTTGTCATTTATTGAGTTTAGCACACCTTCATCCGCTTCTTTCTTATCTAATGAATACGCAATAGGTATGGATGGGTTTATGTCCCCATTGTGTACCTAACACAACAGCTTTTAAGCGTAGTTTTGACGAGTCAATAAAAATTTTCCGTTATACTGATTGTTCTAAAATCCCAGTTCTTCCATCAAATCATTTACGTCACTGCAGACGCAACGGGAGCCACACATTATATAGTACTAAAAATATTTCGTGCTGCTTTCCGAAGACGGATATTAATGTGTTCCACTGCTGCAGTCTTGATCCCAAAAGCTGTTTGCTGCTAATAAAGATTTAAATTGCAAACTAAGTAATTAACTCATTCTGATGAATCAAGTGTGGTTCTTTCTCAATCTGGGGAACGAGGCTAGGATCAGAGGATGTAGATGGTTCTTCTTGCTCCTATTCTTCAGCTAAGGTAAATTCTTCCCAAATGAACAGTATACCAGGAATTTGGGGGTTTGTCCCATATGGTACTGGCTTTATTGCAGATGGTATGTTTAGATAGACTGTTTTATCTTTGTTTTTCTTTGAAAATTTCCCGATTTTTTTAAGACAGAAATAAGAGTCTTCAATGTGGCAAGGTGGATCATTCTAGACAATTTTAACGGGAAAAAGACATAGGCCTACTCTTATTGTTTCCTTTCATCCATTCTATGAGATTCACATAGCATTTGATACAGCATACATGCGGGCCCAACTTTTATTTTGATATCCGAAACTACACTCGAAATAATAAGCTGTCTTCACTGTATTTGTTAAAGATCTACGCTGAGACTGCCCTAAGTGTAAATAAAATTATTTGGTGCGTTTACACATGAATGGCGTATTTTATTCATCGTGATATCACAGTTATGAAACCGCGATTTAACTAAGACAATGAGACAGTAACAAAACCACTACCTATCAAAAATAGTTCAGGTGCGTTTAGACTATGCCTTTTTTTCATGCAACGTGAGGCATGCAACTAGGCGCACCGGAGAGGCACGTTGGGGCATGCGACTGCGCATTCCCCAAATGTAGTTGTGCGCCTAGCCGCAGGTAGGCGCAAGTGTTCCCCAGATATTTGGAGAGCATGATGCAACAATCTTGTTTCACAGTCACTAGAGAACTGTTAAAAGGTACTTTGTACTAGAGCCATTACAACCTTTTTTAAACTCACCTTCACATAACCATGGAGTGCCTTGACGATGGCCAGGCATACTTCTGGAATTATAACTGAAATCGATGACACCGTTATTTTAAACTGGTACATCAAACTCTGATAGCTGTCACCTGTTGCCAAAAAACGAAACGTGACCGATAATCGTGTACTTGCTGGTATGGCATCCCTAAATGTAGTAACTTGTTTTGAAATGTGTGGTTCAGCCATACTCAGCCAAATATCAAAATCACTTGTGGAAATTCTTGTTAAGTTCTTAGACAATCGACCTCTATCTAATTTGCGCACTTCTGATAGTATTCCTGCACTTAATGAACGTGATTCTAGAAACTGACTCATCCAGAACTCATGACGCTTTCGTTTCTTTTGACGTCGTAAAATGACGATAGCTGCAGTAACGCCTGCAGCAAATACTTTCCGCGACGACATCTCTAACGCATAGAAAGCGATGCAAAAGTGTAAATAGGTCGGATTGTATAAGGCAAGATGCAAGAGGCATGACGCAGCTAGAGAGGCATACCTATGCGCATATAATGTTGCATGAAAGGGGGTATAAGTCTAAACGCACCTTTACTGAGCGACACTAACACCCAATTTCTTGCATTTACAATCATATAGCCAGCCCTACACCCGTCTGTGAAGGTGGCGCCTACATTCCATAAACAAGATTATGCTCCGTGTGCCAGCATAGCGAGAAACCAGGTAACGCAACGCTTAACAAACACCCTCTCAAAGCCTAATACACAAGGAGAAAGTGCAGTTAGTGGTAGTTCGCTTATGAAAATGAATTACAAACATAAAATAAACTTTCGGTCATTGTAAGCAGCCATCAGAGAGCACATCTTAATGAAAGGAAATGATACCAGCTTTTATGACGACATACCAACTGACCTGAAGGAATTGGGGAACAACGGATTAATGGCTCTGACTAAAGTTCCATAGTGGATCTAAAGAAGAAAAAACAAGCCAAGAAATGCAGTGACCACAGGACCATTAGCCTCGTCTCTCACGTGGGGAAAATCGTGGCAAGAATACTCAACAGGCGAGTGAAACAGAAAATGAAAAGGAACCAGAGGTGCCATTGGGATGCTGAGAATAATTTCAGAGAGAGAGCTGAAAGTTGGTTTCACCGACAAGAAAAAGGCGTTTGATAGAGCGAAGGGGAAGAAACTGATGGAAATACTTAAGAATATCGGCATCAACTGAAGGGACAGAAGGCTGATCGCAAACCTGTACCTGCGACTGCGAGTGAAGGTGAGGCTGAATGATGGAGATACTAACAGCGTAGAGATAGGAAGAGGAGTGAGGCTGGGAAGCTGTTTGTCACCCAGTCTGTTCAACTAGTATGGAGAGTGGCTGGTCTGGGAATCCCTGGAGGGATATAGGGAACATATGATCACGTATCATCAACAAAATAAAATACGCAGCTGATCTAGTATTGGTGGCCTAAAATAAAGAAGATCTGCAGGGGATAATGGACCGGCTGCTGGAGATAGGGAGAAGATATAGCACGGAGATCAACAATAAGAGGTAAAAAAGTGATGGTGATTTAAAACAAATTAAGAGAAAATTAAAATTTGGAAAGCAGGCATTGGAAAAAATCAGCGCAGTTCAAGTACCTGAGACGGCTGCGGACAAAGGATGCCTACGGCACTAAGGAAATTAGGTCGGGGATCGCAGTGGCCAACGAAGCTTTCAATAAAAAGAGGTTACTGCTGACTAAAAAGTTGAGTTTGCAACTGAGGAAGAAACTGATGAAATGCTACACTTGGAGAATTGCGCCATATAGAGCAGAAATTTGGACTCTTAGGAAGATGGAAAAGAAATACTTGGATAGCTTTGAAATGTGGTGCTGGTGAAGACTTGAGAAGATCGGGTGGACAGACAGGGTGACAAATGAAGTCTTAAGAAGAGTGGGTGAAAAGAGAACCATTTTGGTTGTGATTCTTCGGTACAAAACAAACTGGATCAGACGTATCTTTAGGAGGAACTGTCTTCTGTACGACGTACATAGAAGGAAAGGTTGAGGGAAAGTGGAGGATTCAAATATTGGATTACTCGAAGGAAAGAGTAAAATTTTGGGAACTGACGGGAGACCCAGAAGACAGGGTGCACTAACCATCTAAGTTTAATGAAAAAAGGAATGGACCTGTCGTAAGACGGAACACCTAATACTAATAATAATGTTTTACGTACATTTTAGAAAAAATAAATTGTTAATTTCTAATAAAATATGACGTCATGGAACTTTTTCAATTAAGAAGCTGATATATACTCACAACGATTTTCGATATTTCACAATGCACGAAATAGAATAGGTTAGCATTTTACCACTTGCAGTTTAATTTTTTTTTTAATGTGGGTACACCCAATAATTGTTTTAAGGATGTTAATGGATGTTTTCATACACTGTTTCATTAAATTAAAGAAGACGATGTAAAGTTTTAAAAACTATTTTCTTGTGTCAGTATCATCTTTTGATGAGCTTTATATTATTTTTAAATGTTCACTCCAGAAGAGAGACACTAGCAGTTCAAGCCAGCCTGAAGTGTTTTTTCTTCAGCCGATTACTATAGTACTAGGTACAACTTGAAACACAAATTTTCCGTAATGAGCTTTAGCTCGCACGCACTCGTGTGAAAGGCTATATAAGACTCAATAACCTGCTAGTGGTACGGAGATTCAGCAACTGAATCAATAGAGCCAACAACTCTTACGCGCGTTCGTGTAGATGGTTACTTTAGACACAATGCCCTTGGTATCTTAAGCTCTCGTGAACCAGCTCACGCAAGTTCGTGTGAAAGGGGCCTTACAAAGCACTACATTGTATGTAAAAATTATCAAATTAAAGTATACAAGTAACACAAGCCTTGGCCACCCCCCTCCCATGTAACAGGGTGTATCTAAGAAAATAGTTGAGAGTGCTGTGAAGTGAAGTGTAAAGCGCGCGAATAAATGTATGTTAACAGAATGAATGGACTACATTAGTTATGAAAATCAATAGATATTGTAAACTTTAAGAAAGTAAGTCCAACAAATCTGCCAAAGCCTCCATGTTTTACTTTTTTTAGTCAACCTCGGTGGTCTTGGGGTAAACTGCTTGCCTCAGGACCCAATGTTTGTGAGTTCGAACCAAGCCGACGGATTTTTCTTGAGCGATAATAACTGTAGCACAACTGACTTCGGAAGGTATGTAAAAATACCTTTCCCAGTAAAATTGGTGGGTCCTTTAGCTCTCGCTGAAAGACATTTTTGTGTGCTGATATAATCAGTAGGTTCAGAAAGTGCACGTTAAACACCTCAAATAAAAAAGATACTTGTTTTATATATTTTTTGTTTAATATACTCAAAAATAATTATTTTCTTTAGTAAATAAGAAACAACGCAAAAAAAAATTGAGCTTAAATTAATAAAAAATATTGTTCACGAAAGATGTTAGTTTATGTAGGGCCTATAGAAGAAATCTATTTTTAAAAAAACGGAAATAAAAATTTAGCTAAAGAAACATTGGACATACTTCAAAAATATAGGAAATACAGGACAATAAAGGACACACGCTGAAAATATATAGGAAATACTGTACAAGTGAGAAGCCTGGAATACCAAACACTTTGGAAAACGAAATGTTACCCATAATGAAGAAAAGCTATTATGGTTGCAGGCAAAACGTGAATAGGCTCAACGCAAAGTAAAGGTTTGCGTGCAAGAGATGGTAAGACGCCCACAGGCTAGACATCCCTTTATGCCGAAGTCGGACGTCATTAAGGTTCATTGGGTCGCGTGAAGAAAGAACAGGCTCATTTAAATGTTGTAAACTAAAACGTATGGGAAACCAAGTAATTAAACTGTATGGACAAGACAAAAACTTGTGACATGCAAGGTCTAATATTGTATAGTGGGTTTTTGGATCGACGCCAAACGCATGTTAAGAGTATTTCAAACCGTTGTAATACAACTTAATTTTGATTAGATTTATACTTCTAAATTTTACACGAAACAATATATAGTGTGCTTAAAAAGTTCTTGAGTTATATCTAGGAACGTAAAACCTAGTGCTGAAGCCTATTACGCTGAATAGACAGCAAAAAAAAAAAAAAAAAAAAANAGGAGAAAGGATTTATAACTAAGAACAAAAAAAATAATGAAAAAGCCTATTACCCTAAAAAAAAAAAAAAAAAAAAAAAAAAAGGTAATGTATTCACAGCTAATTAACATATTGGCTGTCATAATGAATCCACTCAAAAACACGGGTGCCCACAAACACTTTTTTAAACATGCTCAAAAATAAATAAGCATCGACTTATATATAAAAACAGGTTTTGAATAGGATAAAATTCAAACATTTATCTTCCCCCAAACATACAATTTCTTCTGATAGCTTACGAAATTTCCGAACATTTCCATGTTAGTTTTTAAATTCCCTGGCTTTCCCACATTTTCTATATTTCCCCTGATTGGCCACTTTGAAAACAAAATTTTCGTAGTTCTCTTTCCCACGCCATGACTAATCCAAGACAAACATAATATACGATGTAAATTATTATTGTTGCTATATCTGACCATATAAAGACATATAAACTGGTTCAGAAACAAAATATTAGCACATGAGCCGGCACGTGCCAGGCACCAGCGGACATTTGTAATTAGCGCACCTGTATTTACTTTATCTCTGCTGAAGACGCTGGAACTTGTGCAAGAAAAGTTTATGTGGGCAACTAAATACGTTAGACCAGGGATGGGGAACATACTGTCTATTATGTATCTTCATATTTTGTAAACCATACATTTTCAAACAAAGGGTATTTTAAATAATTAAAATAAAATCCACTTCGGTGGCTGTATGGTATAAGGCAGTGGAGCCCATTATTAGTTTCATAAGATATACTTCTCAAATGCAGACCTAAATGCGATGTACTTCTAGTTAATATCAGTGTTTAAAAATACTACAGCGTTTCTTGCACTATAACCATTTGGGATGGTAGAGTAATAGATGATGGTGACGGAAAACAATTGGAGATATATTGGTCAGATTAGAATTATAAATATATTAATGCAAAACCGTAGTGGGGGGAGTGGGGGGTAGCAGGGACGGCCGCCCCAGGTGCCGAGCTGAAGGGGGACGCCATCGAGACGTAGATTTTTTTTATTAATGTAAAATTGTGATATTAACTTAAACGCATAGTTAAAAAGATGTATACAATTTAAACTTAGGCTAATTATACTTTGAGAAAAGTCTTAGAACAAATGAAATGTAATTTGAAAGGTTTAAGTGAAATGTTAGATTACTTTAATTTTGTAACGGGAAATTCTTTAAAATCGATTACTGTAGAGTAGTTAATGCTAATGCAAAACGATCAGCAAATAAATGTAAGGATCTGGATGCTACTGAAATAGAAGGGGAAATAGCTAGTCTTATAGCTAGTTTTAAGTTTCAGGCTGCTTCTATATTTAAGTAAGTCCGAATTTTTCAAAAGCGTCCTCTTTTGACCTATTAAATTTAATCCACCAAATGTTTCTAGTTACATCTTATCCAAACTGGGTAATTGCTCTTAGATTATTATTAACATCGCCAATTATGAATGCTTCTAGTGAATTGAGATTTTAGTAAGCTGAGAGTAATAAAAAATTACTTAAGGTCATCAATGGGTCGAGAGAGGTTAATGCACCACCAGGCAATTCTGCCACAAGAAAAAGATATTACTGAAAATATTCATTAATAATAAGAAAAAATATGTTATTGCTATTAAAGCTAGAAAGGATAATTTAAGTATAAAATAGTTCTGTTAATAGTATTTTTAAGCAAATGTTACTTGTGCATAATTTTTAGTTTGTTCATAAATAATTGAGGTATCAAATTAATTATAAATAAAAAGTATTCTTCATTCAAACTATTTACAATGTTTTTTTCCTTTCTTCTACAACCCCTATTGAATAGGACTACCTATATAAGCTATATTTTGATAAAAAATATTAGACTATGAGTTATATTTTATATAAATAAATTTAACATTTTATTAACGGGTCAGTAATTTCAAGTTACAATAGTATTTTCAATATTTTTATTTTCAGATACTGTATTATATCTGCAACAAGTGTAGGGTAAAATCTGACAGTGTGACTGGGAAGGGTATGGAGTGGAGGGTCAATTTTACTTGCTCTGGGCGCCAATACCCCTAGCTACTGCCCTGCAGTCAATGTATTAATACAGTACTGTAATATTCTGATGAAAAAATCAATATATTTTTAAAGTAAATAATGGCACATGGTAATTTTAACATAATAATTTAAGTTTCGCGAGCCGTTAATATTTCCCAAATTTGTCTATTTCTCTGAAAACATAAGTAAACAAAATATTTTTTAACATTTTCACTCGCGATTGACCACGCGAGCAGCCTTATGGACATCACTGGACTCACTCACACTACAGATTATAAGGCGATTCGAGTTGGAATTCCAGCCGGGTGTAGTTAGGAAAGTTTTTCCGTAATGGTTTCCAACTCTCCCTTCCCGCAAATTCGGATACATTTATTGCAAATTCAAAATTCCTCATCGCTAGCACATAGGTGTAATTAGTACATATCGTCGCTGTGAAATCAAACCGGCATATCTGCANATATGTATAACCCGAGAAGCGGTGGTAAGAAAATTAATATGTTATCGATAGATCTATTCATCTATCTATTTATCTTTGGCGCACTATCATATTTCAGCAAAACTTACGGTAGATTAAGTGGGTGGGGTTATGAGGAATCCGTGAAGTGACATGTGATGCGGCCTTCCAATGCCGAAAGGCCTGCGGCAGACCTTTGAGCGAGCTTACGCCGAGAAGCACTAGCGCGCGTATTGACCGAAAGGATCGCGGCTTGTTCCAAAGACGGGACCCCCACCCCACGACCCCCCGGACTCGTCCTAGAATTTAAATGACAATTTTTTCTCTTCATTTAAAAAGTTTGTCATCTAATGCCGCTATGCTCATGACAAATATTCAACGAATGTTAATCACCATGTGAAGAAAATTAAACTCTGTTTATAGTGAGGCACTATTTTATTTAGTTTGGCAAAAAAAAGGGTTTTGCTATAAACACTGCAAACACAATCACCTACATCCCCACCTTAAGGATATAACATTGAGACAACATTATTATGTCAACAATCTTGCGATTGGTTTGAGGTAGCTCTCCACTTTTGCCTATTCCTGGACTTTTTTTATTTTACTTTCTTAAGCCAACATTGTTCGCTATCTGATTAATGTAAACCAGTCTTGGCTTCTCTCCGCAAGGGTGAAACCAAAGCCAAACACTCTTGAATAATTCTAAACATAGCCCTACATTGTCACACCCATTATGTTGTTTTATCTTTGAGTGGATTTTTGCTAACATATCTTTTTTAATCGTCGGTTTATTTACGAAAATGGCAAGTGGGAATCTTCCTGCCAAGATGTATGTTAAAAAGGTCCACGGAAGCATAGGTCTATCTAAAAAAGGAATAAAAGTCAGTGCTGTCCAGGTGCAAATAGTAGAATGAGTGTTTATACTCGACGGCGGGAGAGGAATTTTTTTTATCAGCAGAAGGCCTCGCAGGTTGAAATGCACATTTTCTTCCTTCTCCTTATATCTAGTACATTGTATTCTAAGTGTGACTAAGATGCAATCCACCTCTCAAAATAACTTCGAATTCACTTTGTAGGCAACATCCTTATTGAAGAAACAATTGTGTCGATATATAACTGTGTTGGCCAGCATAGAAAATACCTCTTTTCCCAACCCTTAGCCAAGATTAAGGGCAGATAACTTCCGGTTTACTAAGCCATGAGTTAAGTCTACAGACTAGTAAAACCTCAGGCTTAAGTGAAATAAAGTTTTATCTGCATTTAAAGTCACAGGAAAAGGCGCTCGAATGGACATTTTTCTCCATGTATCGGGACATACAACCCCCTCTACACCTGGCTAGCACCCTTATCCCCCAACACATATATCTCTACCCTCTCAATAAATCTTCCTGCCTTCTCCCCTGGGGGTTGAATGAACGACTCATTCAAGTATAGCTTTATTAGCGAGATGGCTGTTTTCCACGCCCGGTCAGTCGGTATTGATCGAAATAATCGCCCGAGCATGGGAACTTGGTGTGTGGGTTTCACCCAGATTAATTAACCCTGCTTTCAATTTCGCGCTTGCTAATCAAACATAATAATCGGCTCATTATCTTAGCGATGCAATGGCGTAAATAGAAGAGCCATTATAGTTGTTAATTACGGTCATGGCTGTATCTAAATATAATATTCTTTGAATTGAAAAATTACACATAAACACGGGAATCAAACCCGGGATTTGGCTTAGTACTATAATACTTTTACCACTGAGCTATCCAGGAGTCATTCTGAACCCAGTGTCATTCTTCATTATTATTTTAAAACAGAGTCTGTGATGGACGTGCGGGAATCGTCAGCTACATATGAGTGATCCATTAAGCTCACAAGTTATCAGATAACGCAGCCATCTTCGACTCGGGAGGGCTTTATACTGGCAATAGTACAATTACAATAGTTGTAAAAATTCGCATAACACGAGGGATTAGATAGCCATTATAGTTTCTGCAGATCCATCACAAACTCTGCCTTAAAATATGAGTGAAGAATGACCCTGGGCACGGGAATACTTCTGGATTGCTCAGTAGTCAGAACAGTGGAGTATTAAGCTAAAGGTTTCGGGATCAATTCCCGTGTCCAGGTGTCATTTTACAATAATTTAAAAACTGTTAGCAAGGCAAGTTTTATACCATCCACTTCTCGGTAGAGTGGCAAGTTTTATACCATCCACTACTCGGTAGCATGGCAAGTTTTATACCATCCAATACTCGGTAGAATGGCAAGTTTTATACCATCCAATACTCGGTAGAACGGCAAGTTTTATACCATCCAATACTCGGTAGAATGGCAAGTTTTATACCATCCACTTCTCGGTAGCATGGCAAGTTTTATACCATCCAATACTCGGTAGAATGGCAAGTTTTATACCATCTACTACTCGGTAGCAAGGCAAGTTTTATACCATCCACTACTCGGTAGCAAGGCAAGTTTTA